>JAULBM010012609.1:0-11622 GCA_032357055.1 Geukensia granosissima
CGCATTGTCAAAAATCAGAAGTAGCAATGTACAAATCGGAACAAAACTCAATAGTAGCCTCTGAACGATGAAGCCTTAAATTGCGGTAATATTTCCAATTCTTTCAGTAAAAATGACAAACTTATTTTAAGTTTTTCCTAAATAAAATAACTAAAAATAATGTTAAGTAGGATTTGCCGGCCGTTTTATGTCTGTTTATCTCATTTTTATTATGCAACGACAGCTGTGACTAAAAACACAAGAATTTGTAATAAAGAAAATAAATAACGACGTACTAAGGCTTGTCGTGGATGTATGTAACTAACTGGAGTAAAACAAATACATTTCTTACTTCCATACTTAAATATTTGCAAAGAAAAAGATTGTCTGTTTGCTTACAAAAGTCGTTCAAGTACAGAAATCACATTTAGCAGGTATCAAAAATCAACCGTTTTTACGATTCGCTCTTTGTATATAGTGAATATGGTATCAGTGTATCTAAACTAGTTATGGACCTGTTATCGGTAATACAAGAATCCTTTAGTTTATTTCAAATTTGTCTTGTCTCTTTGAACTTTGCACTTTTGACCGGTCACATTGGTATTCTACACTGGACTGTACATAACATTTCAGGCTTCAGTGACCTTAGTTTTGATTTGCTCCATTTCAGTTTTGAGCGTTATATATTTAGCTGGACAGGTCTTGGGTCACTTGGACCAACATGTCAGTCTCCAAAGACTAGTTAAGTTTAGTGTTAAGTTCCATTTCGCAGGTACTACAAATGTTACGAAAATACAACTTTACCATGTTGAATACCGGTACATACGGAGAATTTTAGTATGCTTTATGTACATTTCACGGAGTTAGTAGCATTTGAAATCTGATATCCAAACACATTAAGGGGTACAAAAATCCAAACAATTCAGAAATGCAACAAAATCCGACGGTAGAATCAACTACTAATTGCAATATGTTTCGAAGCCCTTCTGTATTTTCAGTGCTTTGGAATTTAAACAGATGCAGCAAATTTAAAAAAAAAACATTGATTGATCCATTTCTTGTCAGACAATTCTGACAGATAGGCTTGTGATGACATAGCATTTGGTGAGTATCTTGTTTAATTTATTAGGAAAGCTTTCACCTTTTTTAATAACAAATAATCATAAATTAAATTTACTGAAAATGTCATCTAGAATTTGCCATAAATGTGGATTATTTCAATCTGCTGCCTACTATAGGTTAAGGCAGGACAGGCTGCAGAGTATGCCAGCCACAGTTTCTAGTTATATACAGTTTCAGATTTCATGAAGGTTGGTAAACAGGTTTCAAGCTGCACCTACCCTTTTAGTCACACCCCACACCACTTTTAGATAATTTATAATTGTTGGACTTGTTCTTGTTCTTAACAGACATGAAATATTTGTACAGTCATCCTTCAGTATTCTGCAAACATTTAATGGTGGTCCCTCACTTTTTGCACACTTTTCAGAGGTCTTTTTTTCCAAAATTACTGTTAATTCTTGTAAATATTCCCATTATTTACCACCCCAACTTTGCATTATACCAGAATTTTGCCTGGTTCAATAGGTGGTCATGAAAATAGGGCACAATGTTAACTATATCTGAATGATGTTTTTAAAAAGAAGTATGAATGTTTCTGATTTGCTCAGCTTGTCCATTAAATATATGTTAATAAGAAAACATAGAGACTGAAATAAAATTTATTTCAAAACTTTTATACAAAATAACGTGTAGAAAACAAAACAGTATAAATCTCATAAATTATACATCTTTTTGATGAAGTGATTGTCTTCACTCCGGGGAAAACTTCCTTATGAAAACAAATTATAAAGATGTCAAGAGAGAAATCTAGTACAGAACCAATCATGGCTAAATATCAATATAACTTTTTGTTTAAAATAAGTTTGGTTAAAAATTGCTGTAGTGATCAGTATTTGTCACATTAGCATTAGTGACAGTTTAGGCCATGGAAAATTAACTCCCTCGTTTTTTGGCCTAATTCTATGACAAATTATGTTGGTGACATCTTTTACCTTTTCATTGAGGAATAAAGCAACAAGAGGTCTTTTTACATTGAAAATATCTCACAATAGGCATATATTTTATGCTTTTCTTAAAACAGCCAAAATGAAAATTTGCATTTGGGTCCAGAAAAAGGATAAGAAAGCTTATAAAGAAACCAGAAACTGATGATTTTATGGCCCAAGTTAATGTTTTGGCACTGAAATGGGTTAGAACTATTTATCTTGTAATAAAATAAACAGATTTTTATGAATTGGTACTCAGCAATAACTGGTTCTGCTATAGTATTGGGACCATAGACATTTTATCAAAACACTAGAAATACAAAATATTTATAAAATACAGTTTAAAATAATATTTAACAGTTATATTAAATAATAAAAGTATCATATTCATAATAAAAATTTGATTTGTTTGACCTTTGATTTGATCGTTTGATTGTAAAGAACAGCAAATACAGAATAACTTAATATATTATACTAGCAGTATATACATCTCACAACTCAACAGATACAACCTTATCAAGTACAGCAGTATATACATCTCACAACTCAACAGATACAACTGACATAACATTCATATTGTTCAATCTCTTCACAGTCCGATCCAGAATTATGAGTTAGGGGACATAAAGTGTAAAAATTGTTGCCAAGCAGACCGTGGCAAAATGCTTTAGGCATTTCCTCCTCAAATTATATAGTTGTTTAAAGAAACAATGACGAGACAGGAGGTAAAAAAGAGATCATATAAAAGTTTCTTCTACTATTCATCTGAAATTCCATGTACACTCAAGTTTAAGGGAGGTAGCCAACACCATCACAAAAATAAATTCCACTGGTTTAATTTTCTTTATATCTTGTTTAGAAATTTACTTTGATGAAAGAAGGAAAACATGAAAATTTCAAGAAATTTGAACCACACATTTCTCTGGAATTATTTCAACAGATATAAAGTAATTTCATCATCAAAAATTTTGATCACTGAGATGCTTTAACATTAATATAAAGTATTTCTTGATTAAAACGTTAAGATGATCTTTCATGGTTAATTCCCTTAGGAGTATGGTACCCCCTTAAGAATTTTGTGCAAAACCATTGCTGTCTTTTGATAAATTTTTCCTGTAATAAATAACTTGTTTCTGGTTTGTTAGGTCTGTGGATAAAATGGTTGTGTCTTTATGATTGCACAATGGACAATGAAGACCAGCACAATCATCAGTTGAATCTAAATATCAATAAAACTCGAAATAAAAAAATAAGTAAAAAACAAATATTTTTCACTACGTACATATAAACAAGACGGTCAAATTTACAACATATTACGTTGTACAAAAAGATTTAAATCAATGGCCCTTGTTTGAAGATTAACAAACACAGTAACTGCTTACTATTCTACACTATTTGATGGTACCACCATGTTTGGGTAGTTACCTGTTCGTGTGATTAAACTGACACCAGTAGCGACTCAATATAACGGATGTCACGAACAAAAAAATTCATTATAAATTACAATCGGAAGAACTACTATGGAATATTGTTTCCACTGGAAAATATATAACAGTATTTGTTCCCAATGAGATAAACGGTATACCATAATTGTTCAACCAGGAAAAGTTATAATAGTATTATTGATAAGGACGTTTCTTGATGAACTTCTGTTAGGACGAATAAATATATGTTGATACGGATACAACAAGGATTTGCACAGTTTACTTACGTACAACATACTGAAACATACAGCTCAAGACAAGGAAACAAACAGCACATTTATGTAAGGAAACATTTATATCGGCCAAAAATGTGTTGCTGCTAAACTATATGAAAATGGTCCCGTTTTTCCGTCCTTTCGTCAATTACTTTACTTCCATTGCTTTTTTTCAAGAAAGTGTCAGCCGAAATTATTTAATGGCATTTATTGCGTGCATGTTGTTTTCATTGTTTATTAACAATATTTGATTTTCCCGTAAAACATAGACTTTGCCATTAAAGCATTTATTTCGTGGGGTCCATGTTGTTCATTTGTTTTTTAGTTTTTAGTGTTGTGTTTTTTGTCGTTTTGGTCTTGTCCTCGTTGTTCTTCGGAGTTTGTCAGTACTTTTACATTTTCCCTTTTTCTCGAATATCCCCTTGGTATTTCTTGACACATTTTAAAAATATTTCTTTCTGAAACTGCTGAGCACCTTTAGTAGAATGAGCCTAATATGGTCCTCTTCCAAAACTGTATCCATTATACCCAACAACCGACCAAAATAACCACCACAGCAGAACTTTAGTTAAATTTTGGAAGACTAGGAGAAATTCACTTAAAATTTCTTGTCTGAAACTGCTGAGCCGATTTTAGCCAAACTTCATGACAATTTGTTCTACCAAAAACTGTTCCTGGTATCACCCACTGACAAACTAAGATAGGCACCATATTCAAACTTAGTTTATCACAAGACCCTATTGAAAATACACATATAAATCTTATTATTATGCTCCCACTGCTGCGCTGTCAATGGCATTAACTGTTACCCTCGTACGTAGCGTCAAGTACATCCAATTGTAGGTAATAAGGACTGCAAAATGGTTTCCGATCAATTACTTTTGAGGACATCTATGGAATCAATTTAAATATGAAGTGTGAATTTGGCATGTTTCACTTTAGTCATTCCAGAGTAATGCCCCTTCAAAAAGCTATCAATTTAGAGCTTTTATAATATCTACAGAATGTTTAGAAATTTGGAAATGCTGCTGACGACCAATAAATACAGATCATTGACAAGTTTTATTTTTGTCATGCCATTTTGCCCCATAAAATAGTTGTATTTTATCAAATTTTGAGGTTTCTGATGAATAACATGATCCTTGGATTGAAATTTTGAACAATAAATACAGACCAAGTTTTAATTTGGTGAGTGTTACCCTTGTTTGTATGTACCTACATCCCAAAAGTGGTTTCTGTTCAATAACTTTTGAGAATATTGGTGAAATGATTTGGAAATTTGGATATTTTGTTGAGAATAGGTAAATACAGATGGAGTCCACATTTGAAATGTTTCACTTTTGTTCCAGAGTTTGCGCCACAAATACCTTTTTTATTCAATGGCTCTTAGCATTATTTTGCATGGTGAGGATGTTAATGTGGTATTTAATCTTTACCAAGAGCATTTATTTCATACTGACACTTCCAATTCTATGTTAAAAAAGACTGAGTATAAATTGGAACATAGGTGGTCCTCTACAAAAATTGTATGAGGTATACCAACTGAAAAACATGATGATCACTCTAGATGAAATTAGATAAACATGGAAACCTATGTGATAATCTTGTCTGAAACTGAGCCCTTTGAATCTAAAATTTGGTGAAATGGCCCTCTACCCAACTTTTGTTCAGCATTCATTTCTGGCAAATAAACAATGCAAATGAAGAGCAATGTAGAATTACTATCAGATGTGCAAAACAGGCTCCTTGGAGCCTCTGATTCCCATATTGAAATATTTACAAAATGTAATAGAAACATGATATCTAATTATTTTCAAATGAACCAGCCAGCCTCTTTTATCCTGGATTTAACAGTACGATAGAACTCCTTGGTGTTGTAATGGTAAGTATGCTCACCTCCAGTGTGGGAGGTTATAGGTTTGAACCAAGGCAAGGTCAAACCAAAGACACTAAAATTGTGGTATATTTTATAAAGATCATTTGTTGATGGATATTTCTAAAATTTATCAGCAATTATCTGGTGAAGCAGTATGCTTAATTGATTGAAAATATGAATATTTTTCTTGTTTCTTTCAGGTTTACTGATTACTGTCTGCCAAAATGGCAGATGCAGCTTTGTCAGATGCCACTGAAGTGTTAACCGCAGGAGAAAATAATCCAAAGCCAAGTGGAAAAAAACAAAAAAAGCCTGAAGTAGAAAGTTCTTCATATTTTAGTGGAAAATTATACAAAACCTCTCCTGGAAGTAAGAGGGCTTCTTCATCTGAAAGCTTAAGTGACGAAAAGTTTAAGAAAGAGATTGGAAGTAAAAGTGCATCAGGTAGTAGTAATAAAAAGACTGAAGTAAAACAACCTGCATCTGTAAGTAAGAAGACATCTGAACCATCATTAGAAATTAAGAAAGAGCTCAAGTCTGGTTTTGTTTCTGAGGATCTAGTCTATGAAAGCAAAGCAACTCAAACAAGTAGACCACCATCAGCTAGCAAATCATCAAGATACTCAACTGACCTTCAGATTTTAACTGTTGATAACATCCATGAAGTATTTGATAAACTGCAGCCATCTTCAGCTGACATAGAAAGAGCAATTGAAAATACTATTGCATTTTTGAAAACTGACATTGCATTACAAAACAAAAAAGGCATTAAAGTTGACCAAACAGACTTTGATAGGCCACAGTTATTTGGTTGTGTGGAACCTTTAAAATCACCAACAGAGAAATTATTAAGACTCTCAAGTTCTGGACGATCGACAGAAATTCTACTTGAAACACCTACAAAGAGGCAAATTGATAGATTGGATGTTGAAAGGCCAACATTTTCTGAAAGCGTAAATCATTCAAGGCCTTCATCTGGTAAAAACTCTCAACCTTCAAGTGCAAGACAAGAAGTTAAAGGGTTAGCAGATATTTCTGTTGATTCGATTGACAGAAAACAAGGTGACAATTCCGTAGCAGTCTTTGCTGAAATTCCCAAAGAGGAAAAAGTTGAACAGTTTGAAGTTGAACAGACTTCATTGTCTGCTAGTGAATATTCCTCAGGACCTCCATCTGAGAAACAATCTTTACCCTCCAAAATAAGAGAAGATATTAAAGGATTAACAGAAGAATCAGAACACAACATAAGTGGGCAAAAAGCAGAAAATAGATCTTCAACACCTAGAAGTGGGAAACTTGCTAGACCAATATCAAGAACAGAAGATAATTCTTGGCCATCAAGTGCTGCAAAGGAAGATAAAGATCTAGTGGAGAGAACTGAAAACAGCAAACTTGAACAAACAACTGAGATTTTCAGACCAGCATTATCAGCTAGTGAGCCATTAGAGGAAAACAGATCTGCAGGTGAGCAAACAAACGGAGATAAATTACTAGAGGAAGAAAGACCATTTTCACCTGCTAGTAAGAAAGCTTCAAAGCCCTCATCTAGGACTGTAAATAGATCTAGGCCATCAAGTGCAGGACAGAAAGCTGAAACATTAACAGAAACAGCTGAACCATCTGGAGAATGTAGTCTTGAACAAAACTCAAGACCCTCATCTAGCAGTACTTTAAGACATCCAGAACACGAAAATTATATTACAGATAGTGCAGTTAAAACTGTTGAAGACAATCCAAGTCAACATAGATCATCAGGTAGTGGGGAAATTTCAAGACCTTTATCTAGGACCGGAAATACAGATAGAAACCTAACTCCACAACAAGAAAAGGAGATTAAAGATCTTGTAGAAACTATAGTTAAAGCTGCAGAATTGAATTATTGTGAGCTTATACAGGAAAACAAGCCCCCCTCATCAGCTAGTGGAAAAATTTTAAGACCCTCATCTAGAACAGAAAGGACATCTAAATTTTTGATTCCAGAAGAAGAAAAGGACAAAACAGATTCGTCAGAAATAAAAGTTAAAGCAATTTCGAAGAATACCCACAGTAGTAGACCATCATCATCTGCTAGTGGAAAGGTATCAAGACCCTCATCTAGAACAGGAAAGACATCCAGACCCTTAAGTCCTGAAGAAGAACAAGAGAATAAAGATTCTTCAGAGTTCCAAGTTGAAACGGTTGAAGAGCATAAAAGTAATAGTAGACCATCATCATCGTCTAGTGGGAAGGTATCAAGACCCTCATCTAAAACAGAAAAGACAGCCAGACTTTTAAGTCCAGAACAAGAAAAGGAGAATAAAGATTCTTCAGAAATCTCAGTACAAACTGTTAAAGAGAATAAATTTAGTAGTAGACCATCATCATCTGCTAGTGGGAAGGTATCAAGACCCTCATCTAGAACAGAAAAGACATCTAGACCTTTAAATCCAGAACAAGAAAAAGAGAAAAAAGGTTCTTCAGAAATTGCAGTTGAAACCATTGAAGAAGATAGAAGAAGTAGAGGTAGAATATCATCATCTGCTAGTGGGAAGGTATCAAGACCCACATCTACAACAGGAAAGGCATCCAGACTGTTAAATCCAGAAAAAGAGATCATAAGTTCAAAAGAAATTGCAGTTCAAACATTGGAAGACAGTAGCAGCAATCAAATTGAAGAACAAAAATCTGCTGGCAGAACAAATTCCAGACCATCGTCTGGAAAAATATTGGAACTCTCAAATTCATTAAAATCAACAAGTCAAGAAAAGACTGAAGCAAAATCTGCATCTGGAAGTGTGCTTCCCTATTCAGAAAAGTTTGAAACAGATACATTAGTTGTAAGACAGTTTGTGACTGAATATCAAATAATTACACAAAAACCTGAAATGGATAATGAAACAGTTGAGACGATAGAAACATTTAAAAGGGAGATAAGTGGTGAAAAGTGCAGTTCTCGAAGTTCCAGTCCAGTCTATACACCACCTGACTCAGCCGATGTTTCTTTTTCTACCGATGCAGATCTGAGTCAGACAGATGATAAACAGAAGAAAAATGATCAACCAGATACCCAAAGTGGGAAAAATGATGAAAATGCAGAAAGAATTAATGCTATTCAAAATAATGGGGAGCAACTCTCAACTGCTGGTAATATTGCAAGACCACCTTCTGCAAAATCCAATACTAGTAAAACAGAGGGAAATGCAAGCCCATCTGCTCAGTCTTCTAGATCCACATCAGCAACAAAAACTATATCAAGACCATCTAGCTATACCAATGAGACATTAACAAATGATGGTCAGACTTCTTTTGAAAGAAAACATGTGGATGGCAGAACATCTAGATCTGCCAGTCAGCAGTCTTTAAATAATGAAACAAAAACAAATACCAAACAAAATGAAACAGAAGTAAAAGAGGGACAAAATGAAACAGAAAATGACAAAAATGAAGCAGCAAGCTCTTTAAGCAAGTCCTCACAACAAGGGACTGCTAAAAATGGCTCATCAAGACCTTCAAGTGCCAGTCAGGCTGCAACAGTGGAGTCCAGTAAAAGGGAACAAGAGACAATGGATGAAAAGAGTTCTAGACCATCCAGTGCTACCAAATGTAGTTCAAGACCATCAAGCTCAAAATCAAATAGAAGTAATTCTGGACCTGAAAGTGAAGGTAATATATATGGGTCATTTTATGTAAGGATTTTTTTTTTATTATTTGTAGTTCAAATCATGGGTTGCTACTGTATTGTTATATGTCCAGCTTTCCTTTACTTGTGTTATCTATTGCTTCAGGTTTGTCTTTTCAGTTTTTTCAATCATAAAATGTTTCTAGCTAAAAATTCAAATGGACATTATTTTCATGGTCCAGTTTTGATTTTTGGAACTCAAATATGGAAAAAGTCACTTCAGGTCAGAGTAAATTTTTTATCATTTCAGTACCAAACTTGCACTACCAAAAAAATTAATAAACTAATGTCTTCCATCAGGTCAAAGATTAAGTGATGTTCAGGCTGCAACAGTGGTGAACAGCACACAACAGGCAATGGATGAAAGCAATTCTAGAGCATCCAGTGCTACCAAGGGAAGTTCTAGACCAAGATCCCAGTCAAAAAGCAGTATTTCTGAACAGAAAAGTGAAGGTATTCATTACTCAACATTAAAGATTTTGTAATAGGGTTTTGTTGGTCACTTGATGCTTTCTTGGTGATGTTTACAATAATGTATTGCCTCAAATTTGTCTCTAGTTTTTTCTTTCTTAAGAAACTAAATTTTTTCTGTCTTAAGGAATTATAAGTGTAAATCAAAATTTTATCCTTGCCCAAAATTCAAGGGTTTAAAAGTTTATATACAACTAAGAAGTTGATCAGGGGGGATATCAGCCAAAACATTTGAAATTTACTTTGTAGGCAGATTCAGCTTTTACAAAGATAAAGATTTAACCTCACCTGACCCAAATGGTCTTTTGCATATCCATCCACAAATTACACCAAAAAATCTACTTGGCTAAAACCACTACTTGCTTATTTTGATGCAAACTTGAAGGAAATTTTCTTTCTGTTTTTCCTCAAAATTAGATCCAGTCTTATAACTACCACACTAAGTAGTGTGTTTTTTCTTATTGTAGAAAATATGAAAGTAAATCAAATTAAAACTGCTTAGGTGAAAGGTAAACTCAGCCAGCCAATCAGGTTAACTAATTTAGGAATGAATGGTAAATTAATAACAAGTAATTTGATAGTTACATACCAGTAAAATAGGTAGTGCAAATCTAGATATGATACAGAATTTTTTGTGTTAATTTGGTTAAATTCTATTTATTTGCAAAGAATGAGTAGCTGATTAAGAATGATTAACCCTTTGTTCAGCATAATCACAAATGTCTAAGTGAAAAAATGACCATCAAAATTTAAAAATTGATTCAGAAAGAACGCAAAATAGATAGTGCAGTATAAAACTTGATACCGAAGATAATGTGTAAGTTTGGTTGAATTCTGTCCAGTAGTCGAGGAGGAGTATCATTTGAGAGAGGTATGATGCAGACAATGATGTGGACAATGGAAGTGATACCTATGTGTCACCTTGCTGTTGGACAGGGGACGATTCTGTAGTATCAGATTAGATATGGTTACTTCTGTTGTTCAGCATACTCAAATACCCAGTATGTCTAAGTGAAAAAATGGATGTAATTATTAATTTTGAAAAAAATAAAATAAATATTGCAATACTAGACTTTATACTAAAGATTATATGTAAATTTATATGAATTCTGTTGTAACAGAATGGTTACCCCTTTTACTTCCATTGTTCAGCTTACTCACATATGTCTAAGTGAAAAAATTGGCCCCAAAATTTAAATATTAATCTGGAAAGAAAATAAAATAGATAATGCAATACTTGATTTGATAGTGAAAATAATATGTAAGTTTGGTTGAATTCTGTTTGGTAGTTAAGGAGGTGTAGCAGATTATATAAGTGTCATGGATTTGGGTGAATCAGATGACATCATTGACTTAAAATGTTCTCCCCTGCTATAAAGCAAGTGACACAAATATGGCTTCTGCTACTAGAAATAAAAAATAACAATACCCTTTTTTGTAACCTGGGATGCATCCGTAATTTATAAAGTTATCTCCTATATAGGGACTGTGTCTCAAAATAGCTTTAAGAAAACCTTAAGTATTGCTATTTTTCGCAAAATCCATAATATTTACTAAGAGAGAAAAGTCTGATGCACATTGATAAAATAAACAAAAAGATTTCTGTTTGCTGTAAATCTGTAGCTGAAATAAAATATTAGAAAAAAAAAACCTAAATTTCACCTTAAAGGGAAAGACCACCTTTGTAATAAGCTGGCTTCCTATAAGAATTCATGCCTATGTAAATAAAAATAAATAACTTTTAATTCAAAAAGTTCTTGCGTAAAATGCACAAGGCTGTGCAAAAATCGAATTCTTCAAATTTCATGTAGATGGCCATCTTGTAGAACTCTCCTGCTTATAAGGCATCGATGGTGATAATTTTATTGATTATTGCCGATAGCTTCCGATT
>JAULBM010012620.1:0-11621 GCA_032357055.1 Geukensia granosissima
TCTACACGACCTCAAACAGAATTTTATTATGTTTATGACATCGTACTTGATAACGGTTCATATGCGCATACTGCTGCACAGTGGGCGCGAAATTTAAAAGCCGCGAGCCACCTTAAAACATCCTCGAAACCAAAGGGTAGGGTTAAAAACCCTTCGCCCTTACGGCCTCAGGGTTCTATGCCCTACCCTTTGGTTTCTCGGTTGTCTCATAAAATAAACACCTACCTCTATCCTTTAACCTATACATAAAACAGTATATAATAAGTTATTATTCCCGCACTTTTGAACGTTCAGGATATTGTCTTTGTCTTCGTCTGCCTTCTGTCCCTATCACTTTTCTTCTAATTAAAAACCCATTCTACTTTTTTAATTTTTGCTTTAATTTGTAATAAAATGGTTGCAAATAGCATGAAGATGCGCAGTAGCCTTTTAATAATAAAAATAATAACTTACTATATATTGTATTCTTCGCATTATCGTAGTATAAAAGGGTTCATTTGCAAAGTAACATATAATTAAAGTTTGTGAAGCCTTATAATAGTAAAAAAAATAATTTTTTGATCGATTTTGGAACCATGAGTTAACTTATCAGACTTATTATTATATTACGATTTTGTTGTTCTCAGTTTTATAGACGAGAGTTATGTTTTCTTTTTGGAAATGTATAAGCGCTTTGTTATTTCGGTTGGTTTCTTTCTTCTCGTGCTAGTAAAATTCCCGTTAAATAAGCAGGTTAACAATTTTCAGGATTTAAATCAAATAAAAGCAAAACATAAAAAGTCCGATATCCTAAACATACTAAAATTGACTGATTGTTGGTTGCTTAACGTACAGTGGCAAATATTTCATGCATATTCAGGGTGAAAACAAGTTCAACAATTATCAGGGCAACGGTTTTTGACTGCCACTGGAAAAAGATTGATAGATTGTTGTTTGCTAAACGTCCAGTGGCGAATATTTTATGCATATTCAGGACGAGAACAAGTTCAATATCGAAAAAGGGGTGGGATGGGATACAACAGGGCAACGGTTTTTGACTACCACTGGGAAAAGGGAGTGATGGTAAGGGACATTAAATTTAGGCTTTTGTAGCTGCATTAACCTGCTCTTTTTCGAAAATTACAAAAGGGGTCTTTTACGTGCATGGAGCGTGGCACTCTCCAAACACGTCACCCACTCTGGGACACGGCCAGGCTTTCCTTTTTATAACCTGGCAACCCCCAACGAGAGGGCCTCCCCTATCCGCCACCTGGGGTTCGCGCTGGGTGATCTCTGGAGGTCGAGCCATGAAGATCACTCCGATGCCCAGCACTGGAAAAAGGAGTGATGGGTAGAGACGGAACATTTAGCCTTTTTTAGCGGCATTAGCCTTCTCTTTTTCGAAAACTATAAAAGGGGTCTTTTACGTGCAAGGAGCGTGGCACTCTCCAAACACGTCACCCACTATGGTCCACGGCCAGGCTTACCTTATAATAACCTTGCAGCCCCAAACGAGAGGGCCTCCCCTATCCGCCACCTGGGGTTCGCTGTGGGTCGAGCCCTGGAGACCGCTCCGTTGCCCAGTGTACGATTCTTATGTGGTTCTCTTTAAAAGTTTTTCGTGGTAATCGGAAATATCAGATGATCACTAAGACGAACTTCATTTCACACTGGATCCAAATGAATTTTTTATATGTATTCTCGTTAAAAACTGTTTAGCAAGTTAAAATGATTGGTGTGTGAATGAGATTAGGATTTGTACTGTAGTTTGAATTCCGTGCGGATCGGCAATTATAGGCGATTGCCACAGGCGGACTCTTTTAACAAACCCTTAGAGAAACACTTTCATTTTTTTTTGTCTCAAACCGTTAAACTTATTGAAAGGATTGTGTGAATGGTCATTCAGTGGTCCTCTACAAAGATTATGTTTTTCATACCGATCGGAAGTCAAGCTGGCCATCAAAAGCGGGCTTAACTTATCATTTAACGCATTTGGAAAGAACTACATGCAATATAAGGCCTAAATTTTGGACCAAAATTTAAAGTTTTGATATATACAGACTATATTCTATTAAATACTAAAGCACCCTATAAACGAGAGTTCAGTATTGGTTAGTCGTTAAAAATCCTAAAGGCTTAAATTTTGCCAATTTTTCATAAATTATGAAATCGAAGATGAAATGATCATTTTAATACAGGTTTTGTTCCCGGAATCATTGGGCACACGCCAGACCAACCTACATTTGTGAATATATTTTTTTTGTATTTAGTAATTGTAAAAAAAATATAAAAATTGTGATTGGTCTCGAATGCGCTTTATGTTTTCCGAAAAAAAAAAAACCGGTCACAAAACCCCCAATTTTGCCTGGATTTATGCAAAAATTGAAATTAATTAGATTTTTAGGTATGAAGAGCAGCAGATAATAGTTTAACAGGCCACAATTGTTTTCTGAAATAGTCATGCTTTTACTAGGATTTCAGTCATGTTTTTCTATTTTTGTTACAATTTGTTTGAACAAATTTTTTTGGGCCGAAAGGCCATATCGTACCTTGTCTTCGTCTGAACTGCTAAAACGATTGATGAATGATACTTGGATGGTCCTCAACAGAATTTGTTCAATTTGTTCTTTTGAAACTAAGGTGGAGACAGAGGTAGATATTTTAACATCGGACCATAATGGTGAGCTATACAGGATCCTTGGAGCCTCTAAATTATTTTTTGATCGATGAAGAAATTTAAAATTTTGTAGAAGACCATCGCGACAAAATTCCAGTAAGTGGAAGGGTCCTTAGATCATGCGCTTTTTAAATTTTTTATCTGAAGGCCGACAACATGGCCGCCATATCTGAATTTTATGAGTAACGACGAGTTTTTGAAAGACGACCGACATTGAATTGGGCATTAATTGTGCTTCTCTCCTCGTCGATTTATTTCTATTTGAGGAGCTATTAAAGAACAAAGAAAGAAAGATAAGCCGAAATCTTTGGTTTCAGCTTCCATTATAAAGATGATGTTTTTTTCACTGAAAAATGCACGATTCGCTGATTATCCTAACCATATTATTTCACACAACTGAGCTTGAAATAAGGACACAACCGACACTCCCAAGTCTGTCCCATACATTGATCTTCATCTTGAAATCGACAATAGAGATAGGGTTTTAACAAAGCTATAAAACAAATGTTATGACTCCAATTCCGATAATCAACTTTTTGTTCAAAGACAGAAACATTATCAACTGCCCCGGCGTATGGCTTATTCATCTCCCAGCTCATACGTTTTTCAAGTGCATGTGTCTAATACAACATTTTTCTAGACAGGACTAAATCGTTGACACATAAACTGCTCAAACAGGGAGATGTTTTTTCTCGATTGAAGTAAATTTTACTGTCGACACATCAACCTTGTCGGTACATATGGAATATCCATTTCACAGATGAAAAAAAAATTGCGGAGTAAAAATAAATCCAGCCGCTCACTTTCTCCGCCTAAAGTTTGTAGTCCTATGTAACCTTCACCTTTACCCTGAAATGACTAACATCGAGTAGGAAAATGGACATTGCAGGGGTGTCTTTAAAGAAGCGGTAACTGTTTACCCTTCCGGACCACCAAAGTTCATCCCCATTTTATGGGTTTTTCTTTGTTCTCAAAAATGTATGTTTATTTACACTATATGTGTCATGTGTCGTTTTGTTCATGTTCTCGAGATTATCGAGTCTGCCGATTTGATCCCTTTTGTCTGGACCTTATGAAAATTGCATTTTGGGTAATTGGCTTGTAAAAAATAATAGAAAATATAAACTGATTACAACAGAAATAGTCCTACAATAAACCATGCTCTGTTTATACCTGACATGTCATATATTACAATTTGAGCGATTTACTCAGAGGTATAGGTAGTTCTATCAAACACTTCCCTCTCCCTAGTACTCATCCAGAGATATATTCTGAGGACAAGGTAAGACTAGCGAACACTTCCTTCTCACCAGGATTTATCCTTACCAACTTTTTGGATTTATCCTTGCCAGCTTTTTAAAATTCGTTTTATACCTTTTCACAATTTAAATATTGCAAGTCTTGTATAGGTTTTACAGGGTATTTTGTACACAAACATTTAATTTTTGCCTATTTTGTTCCACACCTAGTTAAAACTTCATGGACATTATATGACAGTATCCTATAATTAGTATTGTCGGAAATATAAATATATAAGCTTTTCAAAACCTGTCCTGTTTTAAAACTTGTTTGAACTTTAATAAGGTTATAACGAACATTGTAGCTATATCCTATCCTTAGTTTACAAAAAGTTTAATTTTTTATCCTGTCACCTGTTATACTGAACAGAATTCGAGGACACCAGAAAGACAGATATCATAAATTCAAAAGAACATAAACAAGCCCATGGCCAACAAAACTGAACAAAAAACTGCATATCAGTACAGAAAACTCTCCGCTGAAAAGCAAAGCGAACCCATTTAGCTCAGGTGCACCGGGAGAGTCAGCAGCTCCTGCTCCTGTTTGTGCACCAGTCGTGTTATCCTGTGGTATATGCCGGGGGATAATCACAATCGGCGATAAACACAGCAGCTTTATGAACAGAATTTAATTAACAACAATGAGAGGATAGACATTGTGAATTGAATATTGCGTATAAAGGTCAATCAAGTCTTGATGGCAAGCGAAAAACTTTCCATGTGATGTTTTTTTAATCTTTCACCAGAAATCTTTAGTTGGTCAGCTTCCTTGTCAGCAGCAAAATCATAATCATTTCCTAATTACAGGGCGTTTTTAACGTCGCTATCCTGACGGATTTTGAATTTGTACACCCCTTTCGGAGGGATTTTACCTGCAGACGGAGAAACCGAAGGCCTATTTCTATACCCGGCCGCCCACAGGGGCGAATGTTTCCATTTATCTCAATCTATTTATATTTTGTAACATTGCTTTCTATTTCCTCTGAAATTGCCTATTGACTTGGTGCCATTAAAATTCTATTTTCAAGGGATATAATCAACCCACCAAAACATAATTACAAGCTTCCAAGAGTCATTTTTCGAAGACCAAATTTTTTCCAAAATCACATCAAAATTAAAAAGTTTCATTGCATGTCCCCTTCTGGGTCAGTTAAGAACAAATGGAAGGGTTACAAGTCAGGTTAAAAGTTGAGTTCCTCAATTTTGTTCTAAAACTGCAAAATTACCAATGTTGAATTAATATGGAAAATTTGGATAAAATATATGTACATTTCAAGGAGTAACCTCTCATCAATAGCAATAGAACCGAAACTAAATCGGAGATGAAAATAAACTGGATAATTTTAATTCCCGTATTTTTAGCTCACCTGACTTATATTGTCTTACGAGCCATTAATATAAAAATAGATGTGGCATGATTGTCCATGAAACAACCATCCAACAAATATAAAAGTCGAAATTAAACTCCTACAGGTCCAAATATTCTCTTAATAACAAACCGGAGTCAATATTATAACGGAAGCTGGAAGGCCCCCAGAATACAAAATGTAAAACTATTCATGAAAAACGACAATCGACCTTATCTGTATGCCGTTCGTGTCATTGGCGGTATGAACATACCGTATGGAATTTTCAACGCGTTGGTTTTTTTTACTTTCAATTAACGCGTTGGTTTTTACTATCAACGCATTGGTCATCACTTACAACGCGTTGATTCGTAATTCATACGGTATGAAAAACCAACGCGTTGGTTTAAAATTCCATACCGTATTTTTATCTCTTATTCTTATTTATAAAGCGGCGAGTCTCATCAGTGGTCTCCGTCTTGTATGTTTCATGTTGGACCATAAGGGTGCAATAGAACTGGTGTATGGTCCAACATGTAACATACAAAGCGAAGACCACTGATGAGACGCGCCGATTTATAAATAAAAATAAGAGTCGAAACACCAACATACGAAAACATCATACCTAAAGATTATTCAGACTATTATTATGTATGAAGACGAATATTACATTTTATAGAATATAGAAAGATATGAAAACTGCACATTTGCAAGTTCATAACAAAATTTGTCAATTTCAATACTAAAGACAAATGTTCATGACCCTGATTAAATCGAACTTGGGTGAGATTGGGTGATTTTATTGCAAACATAACAACAATATGGAATTCGTCCGAACGGTTGATAAAATTGTACTTTGTTACAAAGATGTTGATTGGTAGATATTGGTGGAAAACTTACGGTATCGAATGAATTTTTTATACCGTATAAATGACGAACCAACGCGTTGATAGTAAAAACCAACGCGTTGAAAGTAAAACCAACGCTTTGAAAGTAAAAACCAACGCGTTGAAAGTAAAAACCAACGCGTTGAAAGTAAAACCAACGCGTTGAAAATTCCATACGGTATGTTCATACCGCCAATGACACGAACGGCCACTCATATTTCTGTTGCAAAATGGTCAACGAATAACATCACTTTGCGTCCGTAACAGGAATAAGAAAATACCAGAGTCAGAAAGCGTCAAGTCAGAAGACAAACAATACCATTGCCAACAAAATGAAATAGAAGTCATCGTTCATCAATGACAAAAAATTCTTCTTCACTGAAAATACGAAAAGGCATCGAAACGTAATGTCCCTAGTACTTGTCCCTGGATTCTTTTAATATAGATGAATCTCGGAATGCTTTGATTCTATACTACTACTGATGAGAGGTTACTCTATAAAATGCACAAATAGCATATCAAAATTCACCAGATTTCTTGTTCTCTTAAACTCGCAGCAGTATGGAAGCAACATTCAAGTTGCGTGAATTATAATCTCTTAATGTATACTATACTCCAGGCTTGCTATTTCTTTCATGACTGTTTGACAGAAAGTTGCTGCTGACAAAAAATTCTCCAGTGTGGCTTCTTCAATATCCTAGGCAATTGATTTCCAATCGCAAACATCGGATAAATGCTCATCCCAATTTAACTTTTCCTTCCTTAGTCTTTGCACTGTTACGGGCGAAATAGGTACGAACGGATCAAAGACACTGGACATCTACTTTGTTAAATTTGTATCGTCATAGATAATCAGCTGAATTTCTGGATAAAAGGAGTTTGTCGTATATTATCTGTCCCATTGCATCCAAAAAGTTTCACTTTAGGGCTATTTCACTTATATTATCTTTTAATTTCTCGCTGTTTGAATTCCAAGAACTCAAATTATATTTCCCGTTGGCTAGGAATTTTCGTGATTTAGAATTGAAGTTCAATACAGTGTCTTCGTCGGGAAAGTTCGTTCGGAAGTTATCCACATGAAGATTTATTTTCCATTAGGTTGATGTCATTTACTGGTCTGCATGGAAATAGTTTCAACAAATTAAGTGGTGCTTCAGATGGAAGTCGAATATGTAGCGCCGAACAAGTGTCAGACAAATATACACAACAATTTGCGGCGATTTTTAAGTGCAACTCCTTTGAACTATGCACTTTTAATTTAATCTCTCACATGGGTTTTCTACACTGGACTTACATCATAGGAGTGACCCCGATCCTCTTTTGTAAAGGACTTTGTGGATTCGAAGCCTTGGTTCATTTTGTTTTTGTTTAATCTTTTAGTTTGTTTCAAATTTGTCTTGTCTCTTTGAACTACAGTGTATATACTTTTGATCTCAAACATGGGTATTCTACACTGAACTAAAATCTATGTCACCGCTAAGCTTTTTTGGTTTGCAGGGTCCTCTAACCAGATGAATCGGGTCACATTTCTGTTTTATATAAAAAGATATGTAATTAGAATTTTAAATGTCTGCTGTTACGGCGTTATTATAAAGGATTTTTAATATTGGGAATTTTCAATTCCTTTTCTCTCTTCCTCTTTTCGAACCTCTTGGCTTTTGAACGGTCACATGTACAGAGGGCTTTTTCATTTTAATATCTGGAGGAATATACAAATATGTGCTGTCCTCTACGTTGATATATGAAGAATTGCAATATTCTTTTGTTGTTTAGCAGCTAAATCATTCATACAGCTTGGAAGTTTAGACGGGTTTTAGTTAAGGCACTGGTGATGGCATATTTGTGCGATTATTCTGTCCATTATTTAAGAATATCAATGTTTTGTTTGATACCTCCTACTATTTATTTTCTCTTATTTCTTCCATTTGAAGAAGAGAAATACTTTCTTCAAATTTACATCTGATACACTCTACAGTAAATTTGTATCGGACTTGAGTTACTTAAAGCCCTTTTTCCTGTTGCCAATTCAAGATTTTGTTTAAAAATACTCGTTATTTCTTGAAAGTGATGTTTTCCTCTTATTTTTCCCTTGCCCTCTGTTTCTTGGGGCGCAATGTAGGGGACATCATGAATTGTCCCTTTTCCCTGGGCCTTATTGCTTTCGAGGGTTGTTCTTTTGGTGATGCAGAATATCATCACATTTATCTAAAAGTTAAAAAAACGTGAAATAAAAATACTTTACACTTGTAAAATTGACAATCAAGTATGGATACCAACCTCTCTAAATATGCTGGCATATTTATGCTTATTATTTACGCTTTCATTAGTTTTCAAAAAAAAAAAAAAAAAAAAAAACACACACGGATCTTATCTTCTTTAGGAGATTTTTCAATTTTTATTGTTTTCTTTACCATGTTTGCATCCATGTACTTTTGACATAATCTTTAAACCTTTCTAGTTTTATTAATGTCAATTTATAATACGTCACTATTTGTTTCATAAAATCCAATGTAAAAGTCTTGCGTAGTTTTAGCCAGTAGAAATAAACTCATACCAAATATTCTCTATGTAAATAACTTAGATAAAAATATGAAAAGAGGGTGAGGCAAAAATCCGCCATTGGGAGTGGCTAACCCCGTCATAACTTTTCATTTTAATATTGTTTGAGGTCATCTGAAATGCTGATATGTAATTTACTTATATTTTTTTAAAATATGAAAAAGTCAATGTCTGGTGTAAAAACTATGGTAATTGAAAATCGTGACGTTAGAGAAGTCATGATTTTACCTGACTTGTTGTTATACTAATTAATGGTTAAACGTGACAAAGTATTTAATAACATGAGAATTACAGAAAACATACTGAATGTTCAAAAAAGATTGAGAAACTCTAGTTATATTGCCAACAAAAAGAAACCAAAGACAAACATAGATCACACAACACTACACTGATAACTAAAGCTGGAGTAACATAACAAAACCCATGGTGAGTTCAGGTGCTCCAGAAGGGTAAGCAACTCCTGCTCCACTAGTGGCACCCATCGTGTTACTTAGTAGACAAAGCCAGTGGATAGTCACAATCAATGCTAGTCACAACCGGTATAGGAACGGATTTGAATTCACGACACTGGGAAGATATCCATTGTCATTTGTGAAATAGATATCTCGTACCGGTCAACCAAATCATGATGGCGACCGAAAAACTTCCGGAGTGATGACTCTATTCTTTCCCTGAGAAACCCTTGGCTCAGTAGCTTTCTAGTCAGCTGCAACCCTCTATCAATAAAATCCTGATAGGAAGCACAAGCCCTGGAGTAGCGTGTCAATTGAGAGATATACATGCAGGTGCGGCTGGAATGTTGCTAGACATGAACGGAAAGTTTACAATCGGAAAATCAAAGTCGTCTCTCTTACTCGTCTTACAAGGGATTTTATAGCGTGGCTTTTCAAAACAGGGCGCGACTTTAACGTCTCCTTCGGACGGTTTGTACATTTCTACATCCCCCCAAACCAGTGACTCGCCTTTTGGAGGACAGAGCCTCCAAAACGATGTTGTCTTTTCCTCCCCGCTACTTCCTATGGAAAGGGTTTGTTGAGTACTTATAATACAACCCGCTCAATCAACAGACTCCTTATGGCCTATTTCTATACCCCGGCCGCACTCGGGGGAAGTGGGTTATAATGTATGAAAATATGCATAGAATACGAATTACAAACCCTCCAAGACCAATATGAATATAGAACCTCTGTTGATTGAGCGGGATGCTAATTTCTGTTATTTCTTTTAAATTTGATTTTTGCAATAAATATTTTTTCTGCATTAAATCTGGTGATTGAGTGGGATGCTAATTTCTGTTATTTCTTTTAAATTTGATTTTTGCAATAAATATTTTTTCTACATTAAATGTTTCTTTCTGTTATTTTTTAAATTTGATTTTTGCATTAAATATTTTTTTATCATTAAATTTTTTAATATTAAATCCCCTGAAGGCGTCCGGGGTATATAAATAAGCTGTTCGGTTTCTCCACCTGCAGGTAGAACCCCTGCTAAAGATGGCGGGATGTATGAAGCTGGGGTTAAGAAATTGGTAGTTCGGTTTCTCCGCCAGGAGGTAAAACCCCTCTGTAAGGGGCGTCTGTTGGTTGGGCGGGATGTATAAACTATCAACCCGTCACGGACGTGTTGGGGAAATACCACTCTCTCAGCACGGTGAGGATCCCTTTGTAACAGCTCGTAATGAGTGGTCCGCGGGTGACCAAATGCCGGCCCGCCACGCTTACATTTCCCAAACAGTCCGAATTCGGCAACCTGTGGCTATTACATTTCCCAGCCAGTCCCTTTTAATGTTTGATAACTTTTTCTCGTCCTGAATATGCATGAAATATTAGCCACTGGACGTTAAACAACAATCAACCATACGATTTTTTGTGATATATTTATTAACATTTTGTCACCGAATGTTTATCGAGGTATCAGTTAGTACTTAAAGAACAAAAAGCTGTGCAGGACAATAGTCTGATGTTTTATTAACCTAACAGTTTTTGCAAGGAAATGACAGCATGGAACATTAAATTGATAACTCAAGGTTATAAAGTTCTGAACCGATCAATCATTTTCTGCAATCATATTGATTGTGGCACGCTAAACGTAATCAAATGATGTTTGCTTTATCAATCAATTACAAAATTTATCTGACAAAATATAATTATATATTCCTACAATAACACGAAATAAAGAGATAGGGAAATAGGTCAAAATTGATTTATTGTTTGATGTAAGTACCATTATATCTACGATTATTTGCTTCTTAAAAAAATAACAATTTTGTAATCAATGTTGTTTGTCCACAAAGCAAATGCTCAATGAAAACCAAATGAACAATACTAAATAAATTGTATTTGTAAATTACTCGCTGTGTCTCTTCCTAACCCTGAAAGATATAATATGCTGAAAGAATGAAAATGTGTGGACAGTAATTTGAGTAACGTTTTAAGGGGTAAATGACAAGGGTTCGACCATCACATCTTGTGATAAGCTCAGGATCGTCCCAGATAAATAAAAAGTTAACTTGTAAAGAAGCACATTAATGACAACAAAAATTCAAAACAAAGAGCAAATAAACCTTAATGTCTTGAGACTAAAATACATCATACACAAAGACGCAATAGCTGTCTTCAAGACGCGTCTAAAGGCAAAAATTGTCATCAGACACTTATATTCATTTGCTATGCAATTGTAGCAGAGTGATATTTTGACTATGTTAATTGTTTGTATTAAAATGTTATTAGAGTATGTTTTACTTAAATAAAGATAATAGTGAAGTATAAACTATTGGAAACCTCTTTTAATTTTGTTTAAAAATGATATCGCTTATAAAGGGATTTGTTCCCTATTAAATTGACTTGTTTTATTAAGTTCATATGAATATTTATGG
>JAULBM010012631.1:0-11621 GCA_032357055.1 Geukensia granosissima
AATAATTATAATATTGGTATATTTAAGGTTATACTGTGAATTTTGTACAACACCGTGTTATTTTAAAGTATTTTTTTCGTTTTACGGGTAACGTAAAGTTTAAGGACATCAAATGGCATGTAAACATTGATTCAATCATAAATACTTGCAAAGAAGATACTGCTAAAAAATGTATAAGCATTTCAAAACGTTTATTCTTATAAAAATGTATTGACCGTCAAAAAATTTCTAGCCAAATTGTAGCCCTGCCTTTTTCTTAATTCCCGGAAAACTGTATCCCATGCTTATCAACTATTATACTCAATTAGTTTTGGTAGGGCGCGTGTTACTCCAGCTTTAGTTTGCAATGAAGTTTTGTGTGTCGTGTGTTGTGCGTTTTCTGTGTGTCCCTTTGGTATCTTCGAATTCATTTTTATCTAATATATTATTAAATTATATTACCCCTGTGTTGTTAAGTTTTGATAATTTGATACCAGAAGTCAAGAGAATCCGAGATTTTAGAAATTTCGGATTTTTATAAGCTTTAACCATTTTCAAAATGCAAAATTACAATTTTTTCCGGTTTTACCTTGAAATTTTGAAAAATTGATTGTTTACAAAATGAAGATTCTTTTATAAAAGTTTCACGCAAGTAGTCAAAACGTAATTTTTTATTAGTTCTTATGCTTAACGTACTTTTTATAGCAAAAATACATTCAAAATGATATTTGCTGGATTATTGTTACTTTTATTGAGTTTAATAGATGTTTAGTGAGAAATACCATTTTTTAAAATATTACCTGTCTCCAGCCGTTTGACTTGGAATACAAGGTGATACTGTTTTAAACGTAAAAACTCAAATTAATTAAGTACATCTATTTCTTTATACTGTATTGAATTTTTAATTTTGTCAAGTCATTTTTTTGTTTCTTTTTACACAATTTGTTTTTATTAAGTGTAGGTACCAAAGAAACGATATTTCTTGCAAATTTTCATTTTGTGTTATTTTGCACTCTGTTGGCGTGTAAATAAGATGTCTATGAGATTTGTAATTTAAATGTTTAGTGATTTTAAATAAGTCAATGTACTATTAATCCAATGGCTGCATAAATGATATTTGCTGGATTATTTTTACTTTTTATTGAGTTTAATAGAAGTTTAGTGAGAAATACCATTTTTTCAAATATTACCTGTCTCCAGCCTTTTGACTTGGAATACAAGGTGAGACTTTTTTAAACGTAAAAACTCAAATTAATTTAGTACATCTATTTCTTTATACTTTATTAAATTTTTAATTTTGTCAAGTCATTTCTTTGTTTCTTTTCACACAATTTGTTTTTATTCAGTGTAGGTACCAAAGAAACGATATTTCTTGCAAATTTTCATTTTGTGTTATTTTGTACTCTGTTGGCGTGTAAATAAGATGTTTATGAGATTTGTAATTTAAATGTTTAGTGATTTTAAATAAGTCAATGTACTATTAATCCAATGGCTGCATAACTTTAAAATTTTTATAAATATATATTTGAGTAAAAAGTAAACACCTTGCCATAACCCTTCCAGAATTATTTAGGTTTTTGCTTTCAATGAGATTATTTCATTTTTTTTTCATGAATTCTGCTGAAAATTATTAACTTTAGAACTTTATTAAATGTTTATGTTATCCGTCTAATTTCAAATATTCTGTAAATGGAAGTTTTAAGCAGTCCAGATTTTCCATTTTTAGCTATTTGGAATAATAATTGATTTAAACCATGTTAATTAAGTCTTTTTTTAATGAGCATTGTATTGCTTTAAATGAATAGTTTTTCTCCGAAAGACACTAACAGGTCCTACAAAATAGTGCTTTGTTTAATGTTTTTAATGCAAATTTCAAACTTTACCAAAGATGAAGTTGAGGAAAATCAGAAAATACTATATCAGTCATATTTAAAGTTCTTTGTTTGCTAAATGAAAGGTAACTCCATGAAATGCGCATATAACAAATAAAACTTCATCATATTTATTCATATTTGGTAAAATTGTATTTAAAAGTAGTTGAAAACTACACATGCAATATTTGGTCAACTACCGATAATAAGTCAGAACATCATACATTGACACCAGGTTTGACTCTGGTTACTTAACGAACCAAGCAAGACAGGGGATGCCTACCCTTTCACAGCTTCTGATCCTACTCCTGTTTAAAAAGTAGATCGTGGATTTCAACCCGTTATCAAAATAAAAAAATGGCGTAAAAGGAATTCAAAGATACTTAAGGCGCAAACAGAAATCGTTAAGTCGGAAGACAGACAAGACCATGGCCCACAAAATGAAACGAAAGACGAACATAGAACACACAACACTACACTGAAAACTTAAGCTAAATGTTGGAGATACTGAACTTCAACCACGGGAAAAACAGAGTAATTTATAATCTAGACGTCTCCAACATGCCTGCAACAAAAGGTAGAATAACGTTCCTTGTGCAAAATTGTATATGCGTTTAATAATGTTGCTCTTACCAGAATATTGTCATAAATCAGCATGCAGCAAAATATAAAACAAAAAGATAAACCAATGACCACATTTACTGACTTGTAACAGATACATGAGACATGTGGTGAATTTTAGTTTATTGGTTACCCGTCCCTACCTCAACATGCAAAAATTTGATTTAAATTCCCCCTATCTTAAAGTTTTAAAACTCGTTTGAATCTAATATTCAAAACGAATTCATTACAAAAAAATGTTATAAGACACCACGACTGTCGACTGTCAAAAATATACATAAACGCCATTTCTTTTATGTTTCCTATTACTACAGTCAAATATGAAAACTAATGTTATCTTTGTGTGTTGCCTATCGTAGTTGGCTTAAATCAAGATTAACGTGCGCCAGTTTCCCCGGTAAAGTTTACTTTTTTCGTGTTTTTCTTAGGTCGACCGCGATGAATCGTCATTAGAAAACTTTTTAGAAGATTTGAAAATTGTCAACTAAATAATTTGATCTATAACGGATAAATCAAAACTAAAACAACAATTAAAAACAGAATTTGAATCCATGAAGTAAAAATTAAAAACAAATATCTCGATTTTGTCAAAAATAACTATTATCTAACGGAATTCGAAGATACCAAAGGGGCTGAATTATCTTAATATTTATTCCTTGTATCATCAGCAACAAATAATCAATTTATATAAATGACATTTTATTTCAATAAATTATATATTTAGACGTATTTTAGTCTGGGTTTGATCAGTTTTGAAAGTGTTTTGAAATATGGTGACATGTTTCATCATGTTCATGAAATCAATCTCTGATGTACTCGCTAAAAATATGGAGGGAGATATACATGGACCAAATAAAATGTACAGTTCATGACTTAATTACCGCCGATAAGCCAAATATAACGATAACAATCATGGAATCTTACAAGTTACTATTTTAGAAATCTGAAAAAGTAAGTCTCCAACACACTTTCAAATATCCGGAAATAAATACGAACATACAACTCAGGCACGTGGAGACTTTTTTCTACCAACACACAAAACAAAACTCCGTATTAATATTTATAAGTAAAATATGTAATATATTTCTTAAAGACAAGATTCCCATCTTACAAATCAAATATTCAAAACCAAATTTGAACTGCTTGTAAAGCGCTTTTCTTCATTAGACACGCTATATCATTTCAGGTTAAAATTAGGGTAAAAGAGCAAAACGAATCACACATTCTACAATAGTCATGATTTCGTGTTCAGCTGAAAATCTTTAAAATATTATTAAGTGTTTTTTTATCATTATTTGAATGGGTGGACCATTTATGCTGTTAAAACAATATTACATCAAATAAAGCAAGATATATTACAAATGGTCAAAGAATCTAATTTATCGCGATTTTGTCGAATGAACCCAGATATATCAAATATAGGTTGGCGATTACAAAGTAAACTTGTCCATTTCATGCAGTAAAATCAAACAGTTAAGACCATGAGTATACCCATTGTTATCATTATGCCTTCATTTTATTTAATTTGATTTTGAAAGAAACGATATGGTGTAAAAATTTATGTTACAAAAATCTCATATAAGTAAATGCTAAGCAAAGGAACAGTGCTTTGATTGTTGTTCTTCACAGTGAGGCGTTCAACAAGGAGTAAAAAACTGTCACCTTACATATTAGAGTTATTAACTTTATTTAAAGAAATTTTCCATTGAAAGTTTTCCTCAAATTCTACAGTGATTAAACTTACATGAAGAATTGTTTCCTTGACAAATTTTTGGCTTAACAACTTTTTGATATTTTATGGAACCAAATTATCATTATTATAAGGGGAATTGCCGTGAACGGTAAATAACTAGAAAAGCAAAGGGACTTAAAGGCCTAGTTTTATAAATCGTGGTTCAATTTTTTCTGTTTTACAATATTAATACATTAATACCATAAAAGAATATGCCTTCCGAAGCTGCCTTATACCTTGATCTCAATCTTTATTTCGATAATACAGGAGGGATTCAGTCAAAACGAAATTACAAATGTAATACCTTTACATTCATTGACAGAAATGTTCTTGATACCCACTCACGTATGACGTATACATTCCTCAATTTTCAAGTGCATTATTTGTTAATAAGGGCAAGTCGTTGAAACAGAAACTGTTCAAACAATGATTCCTTCCCTATTGATTACAGACATCACTTTAGAAAGTTGAAGGTCGAAACAATCTTGTACATATTGATAAGGATATATTTCTTTGATGTTGCGGACGAACCTTAAACAGCTGTTAAATTTATCTACCTCGATGTTGTCATTGACTGCCCGTTAGCCTTTTAATGACTGATACTGGAAATTCTATTGGTGTTTTAAATGAGGAAGACATAGCTCACATTTTCATACCACCTGAGTTCAACGCGGTTTTTGATGAGATTAGCATTGTTCGTTATTGAAAGCATTTGTACTGTTGTCAGGTCCATGTTTAAAGTTGTCTTGTGTGTCATTTATCTGGTCTTTCGTTTCTATTTCACTACAATACTACTAAAATAAATAATAAATATTTAATATTAAATATTCAACACTATTTTGGATAAAATTCAGAAAAAAATAAATAAAAAGAACTGAATAAAAAATTGTTAGTACATAATAATATCAATGCCATAAACTCTGTCACTGTATCTGAATTGATTTCTCTGACAACACTTTTATTTCGAATCCCTCATATTCCAGAGTTTTCTAGTTTGACAGAACCTATATTAACTTTGTTTTATTTTCCTTATTAAATAATCGTTCGGACGCTGTTACTTTTCTTTTGAATTCGTTGGCATGGATACAAATTATGTGACATTATTATAGAATACTATATGCGGATCAATCATGTGAATAGTTACATATGATTTAAATTATACAGAACAAATATTATGCTTTATCCGTGGACTATTGCTGTTCTCAAATATAATGTTATGTGCTAATAAATGGGTAAATGGAAAAACTTTGCAGTACGTTAGAAAACATGACTTTATTGTACTGTTCTATGTTGTGAAAGTATTGTTCATATTAATTCCACACTGGCCTTATGAAAATATTTCTAAAATACCCAGCCACCAAATAGTCAAAACTTGCAGGGGTCTTTGAATAGAGTTTGACATTTACCTATCGATCTTACACATATTTCATATTTGTTATAATAGTTTTCATTTAATGTGGAGGTAGTAACTTGCAAAGATATTTCAATTTCAACGGAATGACTTTCTTCGGCATTTGCAAATTCATTTGTGCAAATATATATATTTTCATTGATACATTATATGGATGAAATTCATGTCACAACTGGTAAAATTTACAAAACAGGACAGAATAATTATTTTGAAGATTGTCAATGTCTTTGTTTTCCATAATTTCTTTGCAGGCATTTAGCTATGTTTTTAATCGTAATGCAAATTTGTTTTTTTTTTATTTAAGAACAATTCATATCCATGGTGCTTTTTTAACTGATAAAGAAATAAGCAGAAATGACATGCACTCGTACATAACAGTACATTTTTTATATTTGGATCCCTTTTTTGTTTGAAAGTTTGTTTGTCTGCATATTTGTAAAGGTTCAACTATTCAATACTTCTGGGACTTTTTATGAAAAAAAGAATCTGATTATACATTAATGATAATATTGTCTACTATGTTCCCTCAAATTGGCAAATTAATGACAAAACGTTTGGAACATAAAGTATTGATGAAGGTTGGCTGGACAAGAGCAGCAAATATTCATTAAAATTTGCTTGCGGACAATGCCCAACAATCCGCTGAATACAAAACAGTTATAATATTTCAGCCAATATTTCAACTATTTAAACTGGGACAAAAAACACATTAAACAATGTATATTACACATATCAGCAAGATCTAAGACGTTTTAACCATATCCGAAGTTTTGGTAGAAGTACTTTGAGCATTGAATAAACCAAACCTTATATAACAACATACATTAAGGAAACTTGTATAATAACTAATTTATGGATCCGTTAAAGTTGTAAAGTATAACTCCTCAAAGGCATTAGAAACAATACCTAGCAAACATCACCATAATTTATTATCATTAATTAACCTATTTCTTAAAAACCATTAAGGCGGTAGGTAAACAGGCACCACCAAACTCAGGACTCCTTACCTTAACTTTTTTTGTATTTATACTGTTTTTCAAATTTTGTAATAGGTATGATATTGGTATCTTTGAGATTATTCTGTGAATTTGTACAACGCCGTGATATTTTGACCTTTTTGTCGTTTCACAGGTAACTTAATATTTATTGACATCAAATGGCATGTTAACATACATTGAATCATAAATGCTTACAAATAAATTAATATTGAAGAATGTTTAAGCATTCAAAAAGTCTATTCTTATAAAATTTTATTAACAGTCAAAAATTTATTGCCAAAATTTAAGACCTGCCACTCTCTCAATTTCGGGAAAACTGGAATTATTTGCCTATCAATTACTATACTGATTTACCCGGATTTTTGTAGGGTTCGTGGTACTCCAGCTTTAGTTTGCATTGTTGTATTTTCTATGTTTGTCTTTGGTTTCATTTTGTTGGCCATGGTCTTGTATGCATTCTGAATAAACATTTTCTTTCTGCCCCTTTGGTATCTTTGAATTCTATGTAATCTATTATTTTATTAAATAATATTACCCCTATGTTGTTTTTTGATATTTTTTTACCAAAAGTCATGAAAATCCAAAATTTTGGGAATCTATGATTTTTTTCAGTTTGTCAACATTTTCCTAATGCAGTAAATCTTTTTCAGTAAATTTTTGAAAAAAATGGAGGGTTTACAACATGAAGATTATTTTTTTAAATAGTTGTCTTTACGTAATTTATCATTAGGGTTTTATTGCATAAATGCATTCAAAATGATATTTGCTGAATTATTTTTTCCTTTTCATTGATTTTAATATTAGTTCAGTGAAAAATACCGGTTTTGTTAAATATTACCTGTTTCCAGCCGCTTTAGACTTTCAATCCGAGGCGAAACTTCGTTTTTAAATAGATAAACTTAAGTTAATTTAGTACATCTATCTCTTTATATTCTATTATATATTAAAGATTAACAGGTCAAATTTCGGTTTATTTTCACAGAAGGCCATTCTTGCAAATTTTGATGTAGTGTTATTTCTCAATCTGTTGACGTGTAAATAAGATGTCAATGAGATTTAATATTTAAGTAATTTATGATTTTTAATAAGACAGTGTACCGTTTATCCGATGGATGCCTAACTTTGACATTCTTATATTATATACTTGAATAAAAGCTAAATACCTTTCTTTCTCTAACCCTTCAAGAATTATTTAATCTTTCGTTCTTAATGAGATTTGACTTCCTATGTTTCGGTTCTAATGCTACTGATGAGAGGTTACTCTTTGAAATGTACATATAGCATACCTAAATTTTCAGTATTTATTTAACATTGGTAATTTTTGTATTCTGAATACATTTGACATTTTCATTGGCTTCTGCTTGATTTTTCGATATTGACCAGTTAATTCTCCGAAACTAGATATCAGGTTTTTCTTTAGAGTTTGCCAGTCAGGGTATCGAGTGTGAGCTTTTCGGTCATTCATTTATCAGTAAATGCCGTCAAATAGCCAAAACGGAATTGTATACTATTAAAATCTTCAAAAAGGGGGATCTCCTTTATACAAAATGGAAAATTTCAGAAAACAGATTCAAAGTATTTGGAATCCAAAGAGCAAACAGAAAAGGAACTAGAAAATAGTGGCAATTATCTAAAATACAATGAAGAAACAAACTGTACTATAACTTGTTCCGATGTGAAAAGCATTTTGAATAAAATAAAAGCTGGAAAATCTTATGGTCCAAAAAAAATTTTAAATGAAGTTATAAAATATAGTAAACCGGTAATATTAAATGCATATGCGAAATTATTTAATATAAAACTTAAAACAGGATGTCAGTCCAACACCTGGGAACAATCTTGTATTATAGCTTTACATGAATTAGAGGATAAAACAAATTTAAATAATTATAGAAGAATTGCCCTGATGAATTTCCTTTCAAAGATTTTTAGGGCTATATTGCATTGAAATAAAATAAAATCGCCCACTGGAGTTCACAATATAATGAGTTTCCATTCTCATAATCTGCTGGTTATATGTCGTCTTTTCTGTAGGTAGCACATGAATAAAAGATTTTAGAATTTTATAAAGTTTGACTGGACTTGCTATTATTTGTTCCTAGCATATCTGACGAAAGTAAATCGCTTAAATCGCATTTAAATTTGGCTTTTAAATATTTTTATGAACGTATATAAGATCTGGATAGTGTCTTTTTTGCATTAATCCCATATGCTCTATTTTAAATAATAAAGATAGCATATCGAAATTCATCAAACATTTTCAACATTGGTAAACTTGTATAAACCATCCTTCTTATGTAAACATGATAGTAAGTTTTGCGCAAATGATCTTTATTTCTTTATTTAGATTTGTGAATTGTGGAAGATAGTATTTATATTAAAAGTCAAACTCCTTGAGTGATTTCAGTTTCATTTTTTTCTTTGTACACTAATCACATCTTATAGTAACGGAAAGAAGTTCTTGGAGGGAAATGACCACTGTCGGAAGTTTGATTTAGAATGACCATTAAGTGACAGTTGCGACAAAAAAATATTCAGGCCTTTATTTTCCTACAGTATTTTGGTGCTTATAATTTTTCTCTTTTATAATATTTTCTATCTTAACCATAACAACGTTCATATAGTATTCATCGTTAATGTTTATTTCAGCATATCAAACAGAAATAAAGAATGTCCGGAAATTATGAGGCAAGGTATGTGTATAAAAGAACCGCAGGCTATACGAAGATATCAAAATCTGTAATTTATTTGTAGGTTAATGATTATATATTTCGTTCAACATGTTCAATACTATTTATTTCAATTTTTCCAAAATAATTACACTCGACGCATAAATTCGAAAGTAACACTCGAATGCTTTGAAAGTCATATCTATTCAGCAATGGTTAACTTAAATTAACCATAGGTGGCAGGACCCTAATTAGCTTTTACTGGACTGAATTTTAGCAAGCAAAGAACACGGTCATTCTCTGTGCAAAAGCAGAAGAATTTATCTCGTGGTTGTTTCTGTTAGTCAGCAGACTTATAACTTATTTTGGTTACGATTGGTAAACACATTGAGAACAAATTCCTTTTGTGTTAGACAAAACTTCTGTCCGATTCGTAGGATCAAGCTAAGAATACAAAAAGTGTGTTAAACAAAGTGAAACAAAGTGATTCTTAAAATACTGTTTTGTTTCTTTTTCAGATCAATTCTTCTATAATGATTTCCTTGGTATGTATAGATTACCATGGTTTTTTTAGGTTTCGTGTTACTGTAGCTCTAGCTTTCGGTGTTGTGTTCTGTGTTCTATGTCTTTCTTTCGTTTCATTATGTTTGTCATGGTCTTGTCTGTCTTCCGACGTTAAGATTTCTGTCTGCGCTTTTGGTATCTTCGAATTCCTTTCACATAAACACTAGTAACCCACTTTTGATCTGAAACGGACACATCTTTCTGAACTGGTCTTGAAACTCTTAACTCAATATTTTAAGAAAAAATCAAGATTTCCAGAGCTGTGTTCAGACAATTTCGCTTGCAGTCAATCAAGATCTGTTCAGACCAGTCAAGATTATTTAAGAAAATCCGGCCAGACCTGTTCAGACAGAATCGGATTTTTTCAGCCCAGGTAAAATTTTTCTGTTCGGATATCATATCGATCTGTTCAGACTTTCAAGACCTACTAAAATTTTCTCAATTATTGACATCAATTTGGTACAGCATTTCAACAGGAGGTATTTTCCTGTAAATTTCATATTTTAATAACATTGAACTGTTAATAATATTTACCAACAATATATTTAGATAAGGTTTTGATTTTGCATGATTCGATTTGTGCTTGTAAATAAATATCTTAATAACCTTGACACTTAATATAAGTAAAAAATACTTTATTTCTTAATAATTACAGTATGTTAGTATTTCATTTAAATACTGTTTTATTATTGGTCGATTCATATAACACGCCGTAAGATCATATAGCATTAAATGATTGTTAACTTCCGGAAAATAATTATTATTTCTTCTGTACCTGTACCTATCTGCGTTACAAAGTTGTCGGAAGAAAGATATCGACTTCCGTAACCGGTATGACTTATATTATTATACCTGTATGCCTGTATGCCAAATTCAAAGATGTTTACATGTATGTTGATTTATCTGATCTCCTAATAAGCATCATCGTTCCCAGGTTACCTTGAGGCTTTCAAGTAGCGATTCGCACATAAAACAATATTTAACAGTTGTGTGTTCGCAAAAACAATAGAAATTGTACCTTTAATCCGAGAAAGAACCTTTCTGTAATGGACAGCTTTACCTTTCTTTTTCTTTTTGATTTCTTTTATCAAATAATTAAATAGACTCTCAAAACAAAAATTGCAGTGTCCAAACGAAGATGAGAACAAGTAGAAAACGGCTACGGATTGAATAAAATAAAATTGTGTCCATATTTATTTATGGATTGAAAAACGAAAAAAAGGGAAAACGATCCATTTCCAAATGTGTCATAATCATCTCCCCCGATTCACAACTATGGCTATGCTAACATTACACAGTTTCAGTCTATGGGATTTTTAAATAATTACCAAAATGTTTACCTGTAGACATAATTAAATCATAACAATTAATGACAGGATGTGAAATTACCTCAGGCAGTTATTTTCTTAAGCAGATGAACAGGTAAAGTTGTTTATTGGGGCAATAAACAAAAGGATAGGTGGTACTCCCATAGGATCTAATAGAGCTGATAGCCGTAGTTTTAGATCATTCAGAGTTCATTGAAAAGTGGTGTTAAAACAGGCTTAGAGTTCCTGCAAGAATAATTTTTACTAGTTTGGTTTAGCTTAATGGACGAAAAAATCTTAAAAAAAAAACACCAGGGGCGGATCCAGAATTATGAGTTGTTAAGTGTTAAAAATTGTCGCCGAGGTTAAACAACTCGCCAGAAATTAAGGATAAATTCTGCTTTTATCATAATTTTTTCTTGTATTTTTTTAAATTTTAATTGTTACAGAGCGGAGTGAGTTTATTTAA
>JAULBM010012652.1:0-11620 GCA_032357055.1 Geukensia granosissima
TAGAACTAATTAAACTAAAAATTCTGTTGGATTTTCTTTTTATAGACATTATTCAATACAAAAAATATAAAATAATAAATATTAGCCAATTTTAATTTTTTAGCCAAATTCATGGGCCAAAAATGGGCCTTAACGATCCTCGTCCTTTACCGATTCAATGGTATAACGTGGTGTTACATGGTTTTAACTAGTGAATTACATGTTTATTTTTGTAAACATTTAGAAAATAAAAACACGCAATTTTCAATTAAAAACCGTTTACACGTAACACATATGATAAGAAATTTATATTTGCCACTAGGCCCTAGTTCAAAAGCAAAAATTACCCATTCTGTAGAAATTAACTAGGTTTTGAATTTCCGCGCAGATGTCAATTGATATAAAATACAAAAGCAAATATAAGAAAATTAATTTGGATTTATGAATTTTCTTAATTATTCCTTTCAAAACTCCAACCAATTACCCAGCAAATTTTGCATAAATGAATAAATATGGAAAAGTTGTAAACTACAACATGTGTGTTTTTTTCAGTATAAGTCGATGTTTTGAAACATACACTGTTGCAAACAAAATATATTCGAAATTTTTTTTTGCTGATTATAGAATAGATAATACAGCTGACATCTTTGTTCAATTACAAGCATGTCAGTCATTAAATTAACGTTTATAGTTACCTAAATGTCATTTAATCTTACGCAATATCAATATCTGGAAAAATTACCATCCTTTTTACATAAATGCATTGGCTGTGTTCCTTTTCCAAAAAATATATAATTTTACTGAAAATATAAGAAAAACACAATTTGATCGAACACGATCTTTAACCGAATAAATCATGTAAATATATGAAACAGATTGAGAAATAAAGGGAATATTATTTTGTCCCTTTAAAACAATTCGAAACGCAAAAATCATAGGACATCCATTATTTTCAAATATATTTGTCGGTTCCGAAGCTGATACTTAGCTTCGAGTTTGTAAAGAAGCAAACACTGTTTATATATATATTTTTTTTTCAATGAAGGTTATGATGGTGGGTATGAACTGAAAGGATACGGAGGTGGTGGATATGGAAAGGGAATTGGAGGTGGATACGGAGGTGGATATGGATACGGTCTTGGAGGGTCATACGGAGGTGGATATGATGGATCATATGGTGGTGGTTACGGAGGGTCATTCCAAGGTGGATATGGAAAAGGATTAGGAGGCGCTTACGTAGGTGGATATGGTGGATCATATGGTGGTGGATACGGAGGAATCAGTGGTGGATATGGAGGAATCGGTGGTGGATATGGAGGAATCAGTGGTGGATATGGAGGAATTGGTGGTGGATATGGAGGAATCAGCGGTGGATATGGAGGAATCGGTGGTGGATATGGAGGAATTGGTGGAGGATATTACGGATCTGAAAGTATCGGAAAGGGATACTATGGTGGATCAATTGGAGGAATTGGAGGTTCCTATCATCAGAGTGGCGGTGTTGGTGGATCTTATAAGCCTAGCTACTGACCTACTTTATAATAACTCACATACATTAGATCGTTGTTATATTTATGTTTTTGTATGTTAAATAACTTAGACTATTTCTATTTCTATTTGTATTACTATTTAAAACAACTACAATGGGCAAGATTTTCAAAAAAGGTCCTCTTAAAAATTGTCCAACGTCACATGAACAAATGGAAATAGTTGTACTTTTGGCATGTGTACCAGTATTTTTTTTTAATATTGCCGATATCAACATATTTTTGTAATTCCCTTTTTGCGCTACATGATCGTGCTATATGCAGAAGTACTTAGCATCAAGTCAACATAAATTTCAGAGGATGTCGGGAAAATGATAAATATGTAGCACTAAAATACTGTTTGGTTCCTGAAGATTTTTTACACATGAGTAGTAACGGAATATTTACAGGGGTCAATTACGCAAAACTTTACGGTTAAATATATTCACAACGTTTAGATGTAATATCCTTTAAAATATTAGTAGCAGTAAAAGTTAAAATTCGTTATGCATTCAATATATCACTGTTAATATGGGTTTCGAATAATTATACAATAATATTTTGTTTTCCGTGCAATTTGCCAAAATTATGCCCGTATTGTAGTGCATTATGCCTTCTAACATTGGGGCATATTTTGGCATATTAAACGGATTACACAAGGTTATTGTAATTTTTACTTTGAATGTTTATTTTATTGTCAATCTAAGTAAAAAAAAACCGCCCTTTAATAGTCACATGATATTTCAAAGACCGCCTCACAGGCATGCATGTATTAGATGGCATATTTCATGGGTATGCGTTTAATTTGCATTCCTATATTATATAAACGCTATTCATCCTTTGTAAAAATATGTAAAAATAGTAGAATTGAAATTTAAATTTAAGATTCTTACATTAATAATTGATTTTTTAAAAGGGGTAAAAGGGTTTTAAAAATGCGATTTTGCAGGAGACGAGAAATTTTTATTTTTCATCCGATTTTGATGGGTTTTTTTTCATTTGATTCCTCTAAACGAGAGCTTTCGGGGAGATGTCAACGGATTTTCTCTATCTCGTACCGTTTTTTGAGCTAAAAGGGGTCAAATTAGTGTTTTGGGGAGAGGTAATTCAATTACGTATATTATAGAAAAATTTTATTTTTGATCCGATTTTGATGTGTTTTTTCCAAATGATTCCTCATAAAAAATGCAACAAAAGATACTTCAAGCATTTTTGTAGCTTTTTCCAATTTTTGTATAAACAGGGTAAAAGGGTTAAAAAATGTGATTTTGCAGGAGATGTGAAATTTTTATTTTTCTTCCGATTTTGATGGGGATTTTTGCATTTGATTCCTCTCAACATACTCAATGAGAGCCTTTCAGTAGTATGTCAACAGATTTTTCTCTTTCTTTTACAGTTTTCAAACTAAAAGAGGTGTGTCCAGCACTTTACTGTGTCTAGCACAATACTGTGTCAAACACATTATTGTGTCCAGCAAAATACTGTGTCCACACTTACCCAAAGGATCTTTTGTTCACCTTTTACATTTCAACGTTCTAAGGTTGTATCATGCTGCGCTTGCGAAGCACCTCTGTTTTTTTTTTTAATTTCATTTAATTCATTGTAAAATAACATTACAGAAAATTGAACGGCATTGGTGATGCTGTGTTGCAGGATTCAAAGGACAAAATACCTTTTATAGTTACTATTCTAGGAAGATATTTTCGCTATTAAAATTTAAGGAAAATAAACATAATAGGGCCACTCCAAATTAAATAATAGTTTTTCGGATTCGCTTGCTCCTCATATGGGTTCAAATTTTTAACAAAAAAACTTTACTCGATTCATTTTTTTAGAAATTTTCATCGTTATTCCTAAATTAACAAAAATTATATTTGCTTGCTCGCTCCTAAAAATACAAAAAGACAGGAAAAACTGTTGTTTTCGCAAAGTATTTGGGATTGCGCTCCAATATTTTGCCATTGCAAGAAAAAATTAAATTAAAATTTTGGCTCGCTCGCGCCTATTTTTATCACTAAAAATCCAAAGATCTAGAAATAAATTTGTAGTTGTCTAGGATGTAAAATTTTGAAATTTGGACAAAAATGTGTAAGTTTGAGTCCCTAATCGGCTTTGACAGATTTTCCTTATAATCAATAGGGTTTCATTGATTTGATATGTAGCACTATCCTAAGGTTTTGCTTTAATCTTAGGCAAACTATTAATATTTTTGTCCAGAACCCTCAATTTTACAAAAAGAAAATTGGTGACTGTGACCTTGACGTTGAACGAATCTCCCCATGGATTTCCCGCAAAATCAATAGGGTTTTCCTTATTTGATATGTAACAATATAAAGTTTCATTTAAATCTGCCCCACGAGGGCAGCCGGGGTATAGAAATAGTTCGTTCGGTTTCTCCGCCTGTAGGTAGAACCCCTGCTAAAGGGCCGTCCGTTAGTTCGAGCGGGATGTATAAATACTCTTAACTCCCCTTCTCGAAGTTTGTGCCTGGGAAAGAAAAGGCACCAAGTCAGTTATCTCCGTCCTGGAAGCACTAGTCTTCTAAAAGGGGCGTCATTGATTGTGGGGGATGTATAAAGGAGGGAGACGTTTAAAGACACCCCGTGTTTATGAAATGCCACATCTTGAGCACGTTAAAGACCCCTTGTAACAGCTCATTTTGAGTGGTCAGTAGGCGGCCAGTTACAATGCTAAATTTTCCGCCCCTATCCAACCCGCTATTTTTCCAGTGGCAGACTAAAAGTCCCTCCTTTGCCGGTCCCTTGCTCAGAGTCCACATATTGATTTATGTTTAACTAGTTTTCGTCCTGAATATGCATGAAATATTTGCCACTGGACATTAAACAACAATCAATCGATCAATCAATCTACTCCTAACACCGATTCTTCTCCGCCTCCGTTTGGTGGAAAACAGGAAGCCCTTGGATCAAGACTCCAATGTCAGATTAGCGCATAGTCCCCCCTATGTTACTTGATCATGCAAACGAGGATGCTGTTAATGTGATATTTGAAAGCCAAGAGTTGTCTTTATTTAATAAGAAGATGCAGAGCATTCGATATCCGATCAGGCTAGGAGGCCTTTTTACAAGAACAAAACCCTCCCACGGGGATAGTTTGATAAAGAGGGTCTGGGGAGATTCCTTTGTCTTAGGATCAGTTTAAGGCCAATGTTTATTGTTTCTAAATACGAAGAAATATTTATGAGTATTTTTTTCTTCTTCTATAGTCAAAAAATTCTTTTCCACTCGCTCAGAATTCTTTTTATGAGCTCGTCAGATGATGGCAGAAAGCTTGGTTACTACCCTTTGTCAAACTAAGGCAGATTTGGCGTCTGTAGAGAGGTTGGTTTTCGCACGAACTTTTCGTCTAGTTAACAGATTCTTTTAAGATTTCAGGAATTAGATACGTGTTGGTATTCATTTTTGTGATCTAGCCCCTCCCTTTTTTCGTATATTTTAATGTTAATTATACGTTTTGACTGATTATGAATGATTTCTTATGACAAATGCGACAAAAGTTACTCCAAGCATTTTTGTATTAGATTTACATATAAAAGGGGTCAAAGGGGTAAAAAAAAATGTAATTTTGCAGAAGATGTGAAATTTTTCTTTTTCATCTGATTTTGTCCGGATTTTTTAAATTTGATTCGTCTCAATGAGAACTTCTATTAGTATGTCAACAATTTTTTTCTGTCTCTTGCCGTTTTCGATTCAATGAGGTCAAAATGGGTGAAAAACATCAATTTAGCATAATAAGGATTTTATATACTTTTATCCAATTTTTATTCACTTATCCAGCCATGTTACTGTTTCGGCTCTTTCCTGTGTCCAGCACACTATACTGTGGCAAACACGTTACCCTTTCCAGGAAAATACAGTGCCCTAAATGTTAATGTATGCAATTTTTCCATGCGGTCGGCGCTCGCGAAGTACCTCAGTTGGAGTATGCTGCCTCTTCGTTGCCCGGTAGAAAAAATATCAGTTTACCTTTGTTTTAAAACAAGTGTTAATTTTGATGCTATATACGCGTTTCAAGGAGTGACCGGTCATCAGTAGCATAAAACGTAAACAAAACCCAATGTCTAAACATAGTTAAAAGAGTACTCAGATTAAAACAAATTTACATAGAATGTCAAATCCAACGGTAAGGACCGCAACTCGGTGTAATACGTTTCGAAGCCTCTCCGTAATTTCAGTGCATCGTGTAGAATGTAAACAAATACAGCAGATTTCCGTAAAACATATTTGATAAATTTCATGTCAGACTAGTGAATTATGATTGAAAACTGCACTTAATCAATAGCTAAAGTGTAGATGATTTGGACATGAAACGTTAAAAGAATTTTTGAAGAAAGTTTGATTTATTGTTTAACTAGTTTTCGTCCTGAATATGCTTGAAATATTTGCCACTGGACATTAAACAACAATCAGTCGATCAATCAATCTACTCCTAACACCGATTCCTCTCCGCCTCCGTTTGGTGGAAAACAGGGAGCCCTTGGATCAAGACTCCAATATCAGATTAGTGTATAGTCCCCCTATGTTACTTGACCCTGCAAACGAGGATGCTGTTAATGTGATATTTGAAAGCCAAGAGTTGTCTTTATTAAATAAGGGGAAGCAGAGCATTCGATATCCGATCAGGCTAAGTGGCCTTTTTACAAGAATAAAACCCTCCGACGGGGATAGTTTGATAAAGATGGTCTGAGGAGATTCCTTTGTCTTAGGATCAGTTAAAGGCCAATGTTTATTGTTTCTAAATACGAAGAAATATTTATGAGTATAATTATGGGGAAATAATTCACCTTATTCAAAATTTAACTGTAACCATTATTTTGTGTCCGCCAACAATTACATTTTAATGTTTTCCTCTGATACAAAAAAATTGGACCAAATACACAGGGATTCTGATTTGATATAACACTACAACAGATGTGGCAATTTTGACTACTAAAGTCTAAAAAAGACTTAACAGTGCTAGGAAAAGACTAGATAGCAGGATTTTGCACCAAATAGCCCACCCAGAACCCGGCCGTGAAGTTCGAAATTTCTCAAGCCAATATGATATTCAGCTCGACTTGTTTAATTATCGAAACCAAAAGAATATCTCAGCTTGTAATTCGCAGTGTGATATGTGAGCAATACAGGCTCCTGTGTGCATCAGATTATTCATTAACGAAAAAAATGGAAAAATAGAATATTATTTAAGTATATTTAAAGCTGTACGTTGAAACATGGTGTCTTGGTACACCATTGACAACTCCAGTCTGCATTGCTTTGTCACAGAAAATCTGATATCAAGTAAATTTTATAATAGAATTCGATTTGACCTTGTTAAAACCAGACGAAGCCAGCTCAGAAATAGAACAGAAATAGGAGATATTAATGATGATTAATTTTACATCAGGTCATTAAAGCATTTCAAAATTAACTCTAGGTTTTGAAACTGTCCAATTCGTACCTTCTTCCCCCTAAGTTTATCTTAATATCATAAATGACCTGGTTATTCCCTGTAAAGAACAAATGTCTTTGTTTATACGTTTTGGAACGGCATACCACAAATGGGGGGAACCCAGATATAATAAAGGTATGTAATACCGTACAAAAAGTACAGTATAAAATAAAGAAAAGAAATTTCCGAATATTGGATTGAGCTTCGAAATATCGTTTCGACTTAAAAACGCTTCGTTTATATTGATAGACTTGTGTGATGTTTTCATCGTGATGTTATTGTGTGTTTATGTAGGACGTTTTGTGGGTTTTATATCCTTGGTATAAAATTTTGATACAAAATTATATACTTGTTCTCACCGCTGAACGCTAATCAGGTCTTGTAGTCGATGTAAATAACTACCTAACGAGATCACAGTTTAAGTTATCATATTTGTACCTTATATATATGTAACTGTGACTGACTCCGCTTTGATCAGATTGGCCTTAAGTGACCTTATGTCGTCATGTTCAAAGTCATTTCAGTTCGATTGAGAAAAAAGGGCTGGAGTGACTAGAGACAGAAAAGAAACAGCAGATTAAAGTCTACTGTGCATCTATTGTACCACAGATATGCATGCATATAAAGAATCGAGAGGTCCTTGCTAAAGGCATCAAAATGTCACAGTCATTTATCAAAGGCTCATTGTCAGACAATCAGGCTCGCCGTTTTTACAGCAGCATTTCGCGTTTAAATTTAACATCGTTTGATCATAACGTCAAAAATGACACGATTGAAATGTCGCTCTAGTAGAAAACTAAGGCCGCATTCGGATATCCTTCTTTGGTTACCGAAGGTTGAACGCCACCAAAGGCGAATCATTTGTCCAAGGTTGTTCTTGGGTAACCGAATATATATTAAGGGCAGCTAAATGTCTACATTAACCCTGAGCTCACCTTCCGCCTTACAATAGTTCTCTATAAAAATACCCGAATATAATTTCGTGTTTCAAAAACAAATGATTGGTAAGGAAAATTTAGCTCACCACCTAAAATAATAGGTTATCTTGTCAATCATTGTCATCGTTTGAATTCTGATCAGAGATGGAGTGTCCTACACCAGCTTTGCTTCTGGTTTTGTCAAGGACCAGATAACTTGTTTTCAGCCCATGGCTTTCATGTATGATACATTGCCCGGATGTAACACACTCTATTAAAAGAGGTAAAAGAATAATCTTTTATTACCAAGGTATTTCAGGAAACGGAAGGAAGATGTCTGTTGCTGTCTTAATAAGGCCGAATCAATTTATCATTATTATTTTGGTCGACTGGAATAAGAAAATAGAAGATATTGGGAAAATATCCAGAGACACCGTAATCCATTCACGAGAAAAAGACACGAATTATAATTTAATACTAACAGTTAGGCTGAACGAGGACAAGGTCACTGATAATGAATCGACAAATTAAATGGGAAGTAAATGCTATTTTCAATCCCGACGTTTAAATGTTCCGGTCGATTTTAATCTCAATAAAAGTGCCAAAAATAATGTCCAAACAGTGTGGAATAAGCCGAATAATGCACAAAGGCATTTATTTCTGTTAAATTTTTACTATAGACCTAATAAACTTGTAAAATAGGAGATGTGGCATCATTGTCCATAAGACAGCCATCAGCCAAAAGGCAGTCGATATTAAACTTTTGTGGTTATAACATTTGACTCTAAATTTTTCGTATAGTTAATTTTGAAGCATGGTATTTTTCTTTCATTGATATATGCTAAATGTTTGTTTTCTTTGAATTAATATTTTTTAAAATTTCCCTGTGCTCTTTGCTGGTCTATTAAATCAACTAAACAACATGAATTGTCGCGGTATTGTCAGCACGTGAGTACCGTGGTGGTAATTTATACAATCGGTATATCGATGTATCATGATACATTTCAACAAATCTGGTGCACCAGTATACCAATTTTTTTATACGGTAAAATATAGATCATGCACTAAATTCGCTTAATGTTGCTTAGAAAGTCGCTCTCAGCATGTGGAAACCCAACTATATGACATGAATGTGTATTATAAAAACAGCTTGATGTCTTGTGTAAAAATATATATGACTATTTTGTAATAAAAAAACATGTTTAAAAATAATATGAATTACGATACGTATCATGATACGCTTACATTGTATCGATATTTCCGTTTGCGATACTCATCCCAACACCACTTCCAAATATAAAACTAAGATACAAAACTGACAAAATGTAGTCAGTTTACCATTTTATCATTATATAAACAATAAATACATAATGAAATTTAAATCATTTGTCTTTGACCTTAAGTTACATTAATTCAAAGTAAACATGCCTTTTCGACTTACAAATATTATCTTGTTTCCACATAATTGACCTGTACGGGATATCTCTTTTATCACTGTCATGTTCAGAAGCACGTGAGGTAGCTGTACGGTGATTTACTAAATGTAGTCAAGATATCGAATATAGCACATGTTCACAAAGTTTATCATTTACAAAGAGCTGCCAGTATTTGTCTTGGTGGGACAAACGACCGTCTCCCATGAAGTACTTGCCGATTGTCGACCATGACGACATCTCCCTTTTTCCACAAAAAGTCTACGGCTAATTCATTCAAAACATTGTCCAGAGTCGCCATGACAACTGGGTCCATTGGGGTTTCATCGCCAAATGTAATTGATGTTTCGGGGGAGTTTCTGGAGTCCTTCCAGCCTTTGTAAACAGCAATGATTGAGTTGAACCATGTCATTTTACCAGTTCTTTCGTCCTGTCTGACGGCTGGTAGAACATCCGTGACCGTTTTGAGACACCCATCTGGAAGCCATTCTATGTGTTTGACTAACTCAAGTGCTTTCTTTTCAGCTTCTTCTTTGTTTGCTGTTCCATAAGTTGATTGCCATCCTCTACCAATAGGTGAAGTAGGGTCATCCCCGTTCGGTAGAATACGTGTATATTTAACCCCCAGCTCAAGCAGCTTTTTAACAAACTCTTCGTTTAATTCTAACATCTTTTGGTAAACTAAATTCGACAACACGAGAGGTGTTTGTCCTCCCTCCGGTGGAGATATATTACAATAGAAAAACAAAACATTGGGATATGATGGAACTTGGGCCATTTCATGGTGAAATGGAATAAGCATATCCGGTGGTGCCTCGTTTGATGTAAACACGTCACCAACTATAAGTTTCCTTGGTGCTGCTCCACCCAAATATGGAAGTGGCTCATAACCAAAGGCTTTCACAAACTTGTCAAATGATTCAGGATTTTCAATTGGAAACTCTCGAAATAATATGGCTCCGTATTTCAGAAGGGAGGACTCGATATATTCTTTATTTTCCTTTATCCATTTACATGTTTTTTCAATGTTGCCAAATTCTGATTCGCATGCGGGTGATATAACGTATGGAAATTCCTGACCATCAAATATTTTCTGCTGAGGTTCCGAAAGCTTTACTTCCTGTAGTTGGTCAGCCATGTACCTGTTTTTGGATAAAGATACCTTACAATGTTGTCTACAACATGCAATTATATATTATTATATAAAAAGTCCGACGCATCTCAAACTGTTATAGTCGTAAGGTATTTGACTTCGAAAAGAAAAAAGGGAACGACCATTTAACTTTAAGGGTGCAAGGTTTTTTTCTTTAGTTTTCCGCCGTAATTAGTCGCAATTTTTTTTTTCAAAATTTAACAATACTCTATATGGGGGGCTGACTTCAAAATATTTTTATTACCTGTCTGTCCACAATTTTTTTTTCATAAAGTTGGCCATCAGAATATTTGTTTGTGAAAAACCATACACCCCCGGGCATACACCCCTTCGGATTTAAATGACCGTTCCCTAAGGAAAGCTAAAGATAGATCCGCAGCTGTAGATACAGGAGTTTTATGGCTCTCCCTTGATATTTTTAACAAGTTATTTACCTCAAAACTCGTTTGTTGCACCATGATTTCATGATTACTCTAGATTTGAAAGAAATTCAAGAATCAAGAAAATAACTGTCAACTTACCTTTATTCTTAAACCTTATTTTATTTAGAAAAGGGAAAGCTAATCAAATGAATGTGACGCCCTCGGATGTGGTTTATATATGGTTACTAATCTAAAGTTGACACAGTTGAAATTGTTTTGAACAAAAGTCAATCTCGGTTATCAACCAAAGATAAATCTGTGATGCAACGCAATAGAAATATCTAGTCGGTGGATCTGTACAGATCATCACGTTTTTTAGACATGTAAAATAGATAAAATTCAAATTAAAAAAAAATAGAGGTTCAAAATACCATTTGAAACTAATTATCAGAACGTCTCGGCATTGCATTGGTAACCGTTCTCGCCTCGAGTGCGGAAGGTCGTGGGTTCGATCGCTGGTCGTGTCAAACCAGACATTAAAATTGGAACTTGCTGATTCGCCGCTAAGCACGCAGCATTTAAGAGTAAGAGCAAAGACCGGTCGGCCCAGGGTCAGAATAATGTGTCCATGTAATTAGTGGCATGTCTTGTACAAAATACAAAGCAGGATTCATTCGTCATCATTAATTAATAAACTGTCGTCCTGAACATGCATGCAATATTTGCCACTGGACGGTAAGCAAAATTCAATCAATCAATCAATCAATCAATCAATCAATCAATCAATCAATCAAATGAA
>JAULBM010012672.1:0-11619 GCA_032357055.1 Geukensia granosissima
CGTGCTGGTCGTGGTAAAATGGATCAGTAAAGGGTAAATAACAATTAGAACAGTAAACAGTTGCGGATCCAAAGGGGAAAGGGGCACATTTATAGGAAAAAAAAGAGTCAAAAAATTTTTTCGCCTAGCTCCGCTCGGTGATTTTCAGGATTTACGCCCCCCTTTCTAAATTCCAGGATCCGCCCCTGGCATGTATTTATAAATAATCGAAAACCCTAAGAGCATCTTGAATGATCAGAAAGCGAGAAAAACCAAAGGATCCGCCAGGAAAGGCTTAGTTTAAAGACGCAACCAGTTAAGACAAAAAGCGACAGAACAGAGCATATATACGTTAGAAAAACAGACCTCGCTAAGAACAAAAGTGAACTAACAGGTCTGACGGGAGAACCGATATTTAAATGTCAGAGTAGATACTAGTTAAAAATACCTGTCGATTTATATTAACAGAAAAACAAGTTTTCATGGGGGTAGTAGGGTGTTGGTAGTGCACCAGCGGTGCGCTCCACCGACTGTACTATGATACTTATCGTGATGTTTAACTAGCGTTTCGTTGTGATATAGAGAAGACAATCTCTTGTAACAATTATAATTCACCCAGCGTTTTATTAATAATGAAAACAATCTCCATATAAACTTCCTAAACCAAAAACAAAGCGGCGAAGTGATCGCATGATGTGTTTCAAAGTTTTTATCACTTAGATAGCACCTATCCCCAAAATATTTTCAAGATATCAGAGGATGAATTTAACTTTTTCTTTACTTGAGAATTTCACTGCTGACACTTTATTTACTTTTGCTTAAATTGTTGCATCTATTTATGTTATGTTGAAACTTTTTTTAGAAAACACACCTGCTTCCGTCTTTCTTATTTTATGTTATTTTTATTATTGTCCAAATGCCTTCAATAAAATGAAATGGTTTGATTAAATCATATCTTGCAGGTAATAATCAATGAATATTTGTCATAGGTGATTAAATCAGAGAAAAAACCCAGTCCATGTTTATAGAAGCTTAAGCAAATGAAAATAGACGATAGCGTTCTCAATAGTTCTAGTGGCACAGTATTGCTTATTAAATAAGTTTTTCATAAATATGCATAAAATTATGTTAATTTTTTCAAACAACCCTTCACTTTTCTAATTTCATTTTGTGAAGGATAAGTCAAGCTTGTTCTCTGTAAACTGGTACTACATTTGCTAGCGTAAGTCAATGTGGATTAAAAAAGAAGCTGAGTCATATTTACTTTCGTGAAAAACAATGTTCATTTAATCATAAATGTAGAATGAATTTAATAGTAATTATCAGAGATAATGATTATTATAGACTACAAGAAAGATCAATTGTAATGTACATGTAATTGAACGTTTGTTTGTTTATTTAATTTGGGTTTAACGCCACTTTCAACAATAATTTAGTCATATCGCGGTGGCGAGTTTTACTGGCGAAGGAAGCCGGAGTACCAAGAGAGAGCCACCAAACTTGGGCAGGTAACTGACAAACCTAAACACGTGCGATGCGAGTTAAATTATATGGTATAAAGTCAGGCGCGAACTCGGACCATATAGGTGATAGGCTACAGTGATCTATGAGTATAAATCAACTACCTAGACCACTCGACCAGGCCCTCTGTAATTGAAAGTAGTGAATCATTTCTAGTAAAATTTCCAGGGTAATGGATTACATTACCATAACACTATAAAATAGACCCATCACACATTACCATTAATATTGGCCAAATTACATTACACATTGGTCTGGTAACCACGTGATATTTTTGTAACAGCAGCACTGCACTAGTTGGACAAAAGGGATCCAGTCCTTCAATATATCATTTTCAAAAGAATTAAAGATAATAAACTGTGTAAGATAGCAGGATCTTTACATTCTATGCAATCTTCGAAACAGGTTCTCCTAGCTTCCAGTTAAACTTCCAGTATATGTCTCACGAAGGAAGTACTATACTCTCTGTTTCGGAGATTGCACTCTATGTAGAATTACTATAATGAACTTCTTGTACTGTATTTCTACAAAAACTAAGAAATATTTATAAATTGCATAACACCTTTTATTTGATTTAAGATAATAATTCTCTCAGTGTGTGCTCACTATTAAAAACATAAGTATTCAAAACCAACTATTTCGATAAGCATTGATAAGTCCCACATCCGTTTTTCCTAAATTTCCTTGTAGTTTTTTTTCTTGCTAACACAAATGGTAACAATAAAGGGAATTTTTGACTAAACAAACTAATGAACCCCACATCTTTTCTATACCTATTATCGGCTACCCTTTTCACCGACTGTCTTGCCGGCAATCCAAACAAATAGAAAAAGAGTCATTGACTCCTGCCAATTCAAGAAATATTATTTCCATGATGGTGTCAAATCTGTCTTCAAGGACTTTTCTATATGAGCAATTTGTAACAAATTATTTATATAAACCACGTCTGGTATATAATTATTAAAGACGTCTGCGTGTAACAGTTTATTTACGTTATTTTTGACTCCAATGACATAAGGAAAATGTATAATTAATGTTTTTAATTATGTTAAATATATTTTTTTGCAATATTGAGCAATGTTTTGTGCTACAAGGATTGTAGAGAATTACATTTTGTCATATCATATTAATAAATCAACAGTTTTATGATGTATTTCCCATGAGTAAGATAATTTGTCTCATAAAATTATTATTTGCAATTAATCGAATGTTTTGGTTTTTTTTTGTTTTGTTTGAATGGGGTTTAACGCCAATTTCAACAATATTTCAGTCATATCTCGGCGATCAGTTTTACTGGTGGAGAAAACCGAAATACTCGTAGAGAATCAACTGCCTTGGACAGGTAACTGGCAGATCTTATCTCGTGCGGTGAGAGTTTAACTCAACCCGTTTTTGTATGGTACAAATTCAGGCTAGAACTTGCGCCGTATAGATGATAAGCCAGGTAAGCGCTAGACCACTAGGTCACCCAGGATCTCATCGAATGTCACCTTCTTTTAAATAACAGGAATGTGCAGAATATTAAGTAAAACTATAAATTGTGCCATGAGATTTGTTGTTAAATATCAAACAAGGTCTATAATGTGTTGTTACGAAAAATATACCATTGCCCTCGTCCAGACCGTTTTTGCTTATCAGGGTGCACAAGAAGCGGAAGAAGCACGCGAACGACATCATGTATTTGATCTTTTTCACATTGATTGGCGTTTTATGAAATTGATATTTAATTTGTTTTATTTATTAACATGGACATTGATATACCTGTTTACCAATATTAAAAAAAAAGAATTATGGAATATATGCCAGAAAGACACAATTCACATATATTCTGGATTATTAACTGCATAATCTCTCATTGTTGTCTTTATTTCACTAGATTTCCGTGGCAGTTCTATAGAAAGCGGTTGTATAACTTACAACAAAGTTTTTATAACTTATAACTAAGGTTATTTAACTTACAACCAAGGTTGTATAACTTATAAAAAGGTACTTAAGAAGAAAATATTTAATTATTCTACCTTCCAAGCCATGCAAACAACAGAGAGTAATAGTACTGACACATTACTTCAACAGATAAGCTTAAGACTCCTGCTGAACATTTTAAATTCCCTACAATTTATTGGTTACCTAAACTACATCTAAACCCCGCCTCGTACTAATGTGCCTGTCCAAAGCCAGGAACTTGTACTACAGTTGTTGTCGTTGCTTTATTAGTCATTAATTGTAATATGTTCACCATTTTTGCATTAGATTAGGTCGATTGTAGTGTTTTATGTATAGTTTCTAGTTTTGTATTTCACATCTTCAATTATGATAAGGACTGGTTCATTGTTGAAGGCCATAATGGGACCTGCAGAAGTAAAAATTCTACCGTCCTTTGGTTGGTGGCTGTCGCATGGACAATTATGCCACATCTCCTATTTTTATATTTCAAGTTCCGTTTTATCTCAGCATCAAGTAAGTGTACTACTACTACATGATCTCTTCTTTTGACTAGTGCTCTATCTAAGTTGAAAGAACTTATCATGAATTACTGTAATAAAGGTTACGAACATAATGGTATAAAAATATTTTGGAGTGTAAAAAAATTTAAAAAAAGTTTTGGATAACTTCGAAAAACCTTTTGAAACTGTTGATAGTTATGATTTCTCTTCCCTTTATACTACACTTCCATATTATCTTATTAAACAGAATTCTCATATTTGATTGAATGGTGTTACGATAAAACAAATCACAAGTTCATTTGCTGTAGTAGAGATAGGTCATTCTTCTTTGACGTTTAAGACAAATATAAAAGATATACTTACCTGGACCTGTGAGGAAATGCTTGGTGCTGTTTATTTCCATCTAGATACAAGATTTATCAAAAGGAATTAACTTCGAATAAGGCCAATAACAATAGCCTGAAATGTCCATATCTCGACTTAGATGTATATATTTCTCAAGGTAAAAATCTCCACCAAAATTTACGACAAGATGGACGATTGTTAATTTTCCCTTCCTTGACGGGAACGTTCTTTTGGCCCCTTCGTACGGTATATACATTTCTCAGCTTGTTCGGTATTTCTGTGTTTAAGCGACGTTTCAGATTTTAATGAACGCAATCTCTGTATAATTGAAATTATTATTAAGTCAAGAATTTCATTACAACAAATTGATTAAAACCTTCACTAAATTTTTTCAGAAATATATTGATTTGGTATTAAAATTTGGATGTACTTGTAGTTATCTTATAAAACATGGGATATTACATCCTATTTTTACGGAAACGTGGAAAATAAAGCTCGGAAATTAAAACAATATCCACATGGTCTTAAATTCATCTTAATTAACATCCGTAAAGGATATCGTCACAGCATTATTTCAAAATCTCTAAATATGGTTTTTATTGGAACTAATATTGCCTTCCTTGTTAATAGCTTAATACGAAACTAAACAGTATATACTTGTTATAACATTTTCTACTCCCCTTCTATATATATTTTATGTTGGCATTTGCACAACCCATGTTTTCTTTGACTTCTAATGATATTTAAACACTAATCCAATTGGACGTGATTATATTGACACAGTAGTGAAGGTTTCCTGCTTTGGGTTTTTTTTTACAAACAGACAGTAACTGCGGTATAGTGTGTTTTTATAGCTGTTTTGTCACACCACTGTCCCAGGTTAGTGGGAGGGTTGAGCGCTCACCAGCCGGTTTAACGTCGCCACATACTAATGTTCATGTCCCAAGCCAGAAACCTGTAGTCAAGTGGTTGTAGTTGTTTAAATAGTCATTTACTGTTATATATTCACCATTTTTGCATTTTACATTTTGTATTTTGAGGCCTTTTACAGGTTCTGTTATGGTTTGGACTCTGGTTCATTGTTGAAAGCCGTAATGGGACCTATAGACGTTAAAAATCTTTTGCATTTGATAGGTGGCTGTCTCATGGACAATCATGCCATGCCAAATCTCCTATTTTTATATTAGAATTTGACAACATATTGTTAAGTAAAGCTAACCATTATTTAGTTCTTCCAGTCTTCTTGGATATTTAGATTGATCCTTCAGATAGCCTTGAACCAATTTTGCATTTTTATACTCTCTGGTCATAAATCAAACGCTGTGATAAAGTTAACAACTCTTGATAGTTCAGACATGTGTAACTGGCTCCATAGATAATACCTCTTTTCCATCTTCTATGTGTGTTTTCATCGGATGTACATGAAAGATGATAACAGCAGGCTATCATTACTATTGGGAACAACGACCTAGGGTAAAGCAGATTGGCGACCCACCATCAGCAAATATTGACTCTATATGCGAGGGCCGAATGATAAAAATGCTCAACGCCGGTCCCGTTCATCCGCCTTAAATATCTGAAAGTCGACATTATTGCCAGAAGGCCCTTCAATCACGAAGATAGTCTACACACGCTCGGGACGGTTCTTTCGCTCCTTTTTGGCTGCTCTTTTGTGAAGGTCTCACCTTATACATTTGATCTTTTTAAATATTTCTACAATGATGGCTATATCTATATTTTATATTCTAAAATAAACGATTATGACGTATATACTTGACTAGTTACTAGAATAGACTATACATAATGATTATTTTAAGATCACTATTTTAAAGTTCTTTTGAATATTATGTTCTTTGGAACCCACATTGCACAATACCATGTTGTTTTGGGTATTGATGATGTTTTACAGTAAATACACCCGAATGTGTTTCTGATTGATATTAGCCTAAGATAACTAGATATATTATCAATTGTGTTTTGATTTTTTTAACTAGGTGAGTTCTTTTAAATGGTCCGTACATAATTTTGTCCTTTTTGCATGGGAATTTTTCTGCGTAATATGCATCAGCTTTAAAATTTAAATCTGATGCAGTTGGTTTAAAGGTTTATTTTTCACTGCTGTCTAAGGTTGGGGGTTAATTACTTAAAACATGTTTAATCCCGCCACATTCTTTATGTGCTTGATCTATGCCAGGGATCTTTATGTACAAATGATACTTGTTTTTCATTGTACATGTTTACTTATTTGGACGATTAATGTTGATTTTGAATATGATCTATTTTAATTTATTGGGGCTTATGCTGTGGATATTTATCCATTATTGAGGGTCTAAAGGCGACATGTAGATGTTTGAAATTTGAACCTTTTTGATGGCTGTCTCGAAGGCTGTCTCGTCGACAACCATAGCACACCTTCTTTTAAATTCAATGCCACTTGTTTAAAGTGTCTGCTTAATTTAGTGTTATGTGTCAAAGAAACATTAGATTCAATGCTCTGACAACTGAGTAACAAGACGGGTGGCACTAGTAAAGCAGGAGTTGCTTACCCTTCCGGAGCACCTTAACTCACCGTGGTTTTTGTAGGGTTCGTGTTACTTCAGCTTTAGTATTCAGTGTCTGCCTTCCGACTTGACGACTTCTGTCTGCCCCTTTGGTATCTTCGAATTCCTTTAGTTTCAACAGACCAATTGCACACAACAATTGAATACAGGTCTTGAAACCTAATAATATTTATAAAGGCATATTTTAAGTTTGTTCACTTTTGTTATAAGAAGCAAAATGAAATCTTATATTAATATTTAGTCATACACTGCATGGTAGGGGTATATTACAGCAATTTTACAATTTTGAAATAAGCTATCTATTATCATAAATCATTTGATCTAATCTTATCAGAAATACTCGGTTTTAAAAAACGTAAACAGATATCATAATTTCAAAAATTACTAAAATCTTCTATGAAGAATTCAAATTGATTCAAAAAAGATATTCAGCTCTTATTTTTTTAAAATTTTTTCTTACTTTCCTTATCGAATTTCATTTTAAGCTCTGACAGATAAGGTCTTTTCAAAAAGTTATTAATAATGCAATGTTTGTCCAGAAAGTGGCCGGTGGGCGGAACCCGTTGTTTTTATTTATCCAGAGAAAAATGGAATAGCAAGTGGTATCCGCTCCTTGGTTCAAAAGCTCAAAGCTAGTAATTTTACCTATTCTGCCTAAAATCAAATATTGCATCATCCTCAATTTTTTGACAATTTATATTTTTGCTTTCATTCGGATGGATGTTATTTGACATATCATTTTCGCTTTTTATTGAATGCAGCTTTTGGTGAAGTGGTAGTGATCTGACCACAAATACACAGTCATGTAAATAAGTGGTGGCAGTTGTTATTTTTGCAAAGTTCAGTGAAAAGAATTAGTAGCACTTGCTATTGCTTCATATGGGAAGATCTATGAGAAATATCCGAATATATACACCAAAAAACATTTCCAACTCGCTCCCTCTGACCCTCGCGGCACATGTCGAGTATATTGCGGTCTACTGATTTTTTAGCTTTTCGATTGTGAAGTTAATAGTTCTGTTGATATACCTTCCATTGAAACGATTAATGTTTGTTTCAGGCAGACTACGATTTTGCAAGTGTTCTTCAGAACATATCAATTTCTTTTTCACGAACAATTCGAAATTGCTGCGGGGGTTTTTTGGCAGCTTTCTAAGCATAGAAATTGTTTAGTTGTAATCTTTGCATGGATCTCAGTTTTAACTGACACTTCACCGATGGAAGTGATTATAAAAGAAAATTAAGAAAGCTGCTTTTGTCTTGTGGGGACTCAGTGGTTAATTTGATGGTGTTGACAAAATGTAAAAAATGACAAATGATCGAGCAGCAAAGAGTGCTACTAAATATTTGATGTCAATTTAGGAATACATTAAGCTATGGGCAAGAGATTTTCCAGATTTTTCGGTTTCCCGAATATGATGTTTATTTTACTGAAAATATTAAACAAAATTTGGTTTTCCAAAACAAGCAGACCATTATTTAAGACACTGCAGAAGTGTAATTTCGACGAAATGACATGAATATCCATGACTGCCTCATGGAAACCCGTCCTTTTTGATATTACCAATATGGTTTTCACCTAACTTGAGTCAATAGTTATTTTCAGGTAAAAAAGATAACTGCCGCTAAAATGAAGTTAGGAAATAAGTAGATTCTTCTAAATAATTCCATGTTGAGCTGGAATCTCTTGAACAAACAATTAAGCAACTGCCGTTTCATTTGGTGAGAGAAAAGATAAAAGTATAACATAAGAGTCTTGTATCAATCTAATTTAACTGGCAAATTTTCTTTTTGCTTTTAAGTATTTCTAATGGTAAAGTTATGTGGGATTTATTTTGACATCTTAAATTACATTATTTTGAATTTCTTTTCCTTAGTTATATTGTGCTTGGAGTTTTTTTTTGTTTTTATCTTTTCTGATTCTGAGATCAAGAAAAAGTTGTGACAGCGATAGTTGGTATATTTACATTTAATTGATTTTTTGCAGTTATTTTCAAATTTTGTATGATGTTACTCGCGATTTTCACTCACCGGAATTGCATACATAATTTTGTATATTCTGCAAGATTTGTCTCCCGTCACGGTATATAACTATATTTTGGGTTTAATGCAAAATTCATCAATTTTTCAATTTTTAATTCGATCCAACGAACACTGGCAACATTACATTTTAAATCTATTTTAATATGATCATTCCCATATTTTTGTCAGGATTTTTCCATTTCGTCTATAAACTTATATTGAGCTTCCCATCGCAAAGGGAGACAAACAATACAATCTGATTGGCATACTACTGAAAAGTAATTATAAACTATACGGATAAGTATTATGTACTTCTGCAGGACCTTGCATCAAACGGCAAAAAAATCACGTCTTCATGTTATTTGGATATGCACAAGGAAAAAACGAAATTCACAAGTGGGGGAGTTGGGATCCCATTAAATTAGTTTAACCCCACAACATGTCTCCTGTGCCTGTCCCAAGTCAGGAATTGCGGTCATAGGTTTGTCTTTGTGATTATTGTTCTGTTACATGTACATGTACATTTTTGATAATATTCAGGTAATAGCAGTATTATTTTACGCAAACACAATTTCTTTATTTGGGGCGAGCTTTTCACAAGGAGTAGTATTCCAACCTTGTTGAAGGCCTTGTGGCGACCTCTTGATTTGTAAATTCATCTGTTTTTTCTCGTGGCTTGAGTGGAGTCTCTCTAACATTTACCCAATATTTGTATCATTTTCATAAGACCATGATCGGAATAACAAAAACAGATGGAAAAATTGATTTGCTATTTTAGCACACGAATCTATAGCGGTATAAAGAAAACTAAAGATTGATCAAACAGAAACTCATAAAAACCAGGGTCAAACATCTGTACTCTTGGAAGGTAAGTAGTTATTTCTTCTTATGCGGCACCCATCGTTAGCAAGAGATTTTTCATAATAAGTTATATAACTCAATTTTAGTATTTATTTACAGTTATCTGTACGAATATTTTCCATGGACTCTCAAATCATTATTGTTTGTGCAATAAAAGTCGAATATTTTTTTTATTAGGTTTTCGTGAAAAGACATGTAACCACGCTTTCTGTTTTCTAAGTTTAAGTTCAATTCCATTTGTTAAGGTAAGTTAAATATGTGTTGTTTTGATCAGAGGTTATTTGCTGCTTTATTGTGTAACCGCTAAATATTTTGTCGCACAATTGTATTCTGGACCAAAGACATTAAAATTGGTATTTGCTGCTTCTCCGTTAAGCACGCAGCATTTATGAGTAAGAGCAAAGACTGGTCGGCCCAGAGTCAGAATAATGTGTCTGGGTAATGTGGCATGTCTTGATGCGGGCTGTTGCTTTCTTGAGCTAGCACGTTAAAAATCTGGCTCAGCGTGTCAGTCTAGTACAAAGCAGGGTTCATTCATCATCACTTATCATTAACGTGCTTTGGTCCTGAATATGCATTAAATATTTGCCACTGGATGTTAAGCACCAAGCAATCAATCAATCAACCATTGTTCTCTGAAATATTTGTTGGGTTATTGGTAACCTATCTTCATTCCATTTTGAGTGTAATGTAACTGTGTTGATGTTTTGGTCCTGAAAATTCGCAGTACCGACAGATTGAGAAAGACAAAACCATACTTGAGTGGGTGCACAAATCAAATAATGAAATGTACCTAACGAACCACATTATATGTCCTTTTTCCATTTATCTGGCTGACCAAGTGGTCTCAGTAGAGAGACCAGTACAGATCACTCTAGTCTACCACCCTTATGGCATGACTCTGCACCTGACTTCGTTCCATACAAAAAAGAGTTACAGTTGACATCGCACGTAATAAGGTTTGTCAGCTAACTATTCAGGGTCGTTATTTCTCTGCGGGTACTCCGGCTACCTTCACAAGTTAAACTGACCGCCACGATATGACTGGGATATTGTTGAAAGTGGCGTTAAACCCCAATCAAACCAACAAAATCCATTTATCATTTCAAAGCCTGATGTAAACTGTAGTGTTATGGTTATATGGAAGATGACACAAAATAGTGTTTCAATTCCTGTAAGTTCTTGGTAAAACACAGATGTGGAAGAATGTTGATATGAGAAAGGTAAGATATTGGGTAAATATTAAGATTGATTGATTGATTGAATGTTGTTTAACGTCCAGGCCAATATTTCATGCATATTTATGAGGAGAGCATATTAATGGATGTTGATGCTTGAACCCTGCTTTGTACTATAGCCCGACACGCTAAGCCAGATTTTACACGTGCTAGCTCACGAAAGCAGCAGTCCACAGGAAGACTTGCCACTTTACCCAGTTACATTATTCTGACTCTTGGTCTTACTCCTAAATGCTTTGTGCTTAGCAGAGAAGCAGCATATACCAGTTCTAATGTCACAGGGAATCGAACCCAACGACCTTCCTCATTCGAGGCTAGCACGCTTACCATAACAACACCGAGGCGGTCCTAAATATTAGGAAGACTGCACCTCATCTCACTAAGCAGCTACCGAAAGTTCAAAACCTAGAGGTTTCCACAAGAGCTGGCAGAATGTTTGATTGATGTGTTATGAATAAATGCATTCCGCTTTGTAACATTTTTCAATTTGCTATCTAAGATAATCAGGAAAGCCAGTTAAAGGAATTCAAAGATACCAAAGAGGAAGACATAAATCGTTAAGTCGGAAGACAGACAAGACCATGTCCAACAAAATAAAACTAAAGACAAACATAGAACACACGACACTAAACAGGAAACTAAAGCTAG
>JAULBM010012683.1:0-11619 GCA_032357055.1 Geukensia granosissima
TCATGATGGCGACCGAAAAACTTCCGGAGTGATGACTCTAATCTTTCCCTTAGAAACCCTTGGCTCAGTAGCTTTCTTGTCAGCTGCAACCGTAAAATCCTGATAGGAGGCACAAGCTTTGGCATAGTGTATCAATTTAGAGATATACACTCCGTATGCTAGCGCGGTTGAATGTTGCTAGACATGAACGGAAAGTTTACAATCGGAAAATCAAAATCTCTCTTGTCGTAAAATTTTGCTCTTAACCCACCCTTACTGTCAATTTACTGTTATAATTAACCATGATACTTACGTACACCGAGTGGGATTACATCAAAGAACTCTTGTGCATATACTTTTAGAAGAAATTGTGCCGTATTAGACATCTAGTACTCTTGTTCATTTACCTTTAAAGTAAAAACAATTTAAAGTGCCGTTTTTGACATCTTAGAACTCTTGTTCAAATAATTTCAGAGATAACTGTGTCGTATTTAACATATAAGACTCTTGTATATATACAGTTCGAGGAAATTGTGCTGTATTTGACATGTTAGTACTCTTGTTCATATACTTTTAAAGGAAATTGTGCCGACGGCGTTGTTCGTATCCTTAAGAGGAAATTGCTCCGTATTTGACATCTAAGTACTCTTGCTCATATACTTTAAGAGGAAAATGTGCCGTATTTGAAATCTAAGTACTCTTGGTTATATACGTAAATAGCAAGTTGTGCCGTATTTGACATCTTAGAACTGTTGTTCATATAATTTTAGAGGAAACCGTGCCGTATTTGACAAATAAAAACCCTTGTACATATACTTTTAGAGGAAATTGTGCCGTGTTTGACATCTTAGTTTTCTTGTTCATATATTTTTAGAGGAAATGTGCCTTCTTTGACATCTTCATGATCTCAGTAAGTATTCTTGTTCATAAACTTTTAGGGGAATTGTGCCTTATTTGAAATATAAGAACTCTTGTACATATACATTTAGAGGAAAATGTGCCTTATTGGACATAAAAGAACTTTTGTACATATACCTTTGGAAAAAGTGGCGTATTTGACGGCGTTGTTCATATTCCTTTAGAGGAAATTGTTCCGTTTTGACATATTAGAACTCTTGTACATATATATTCAGAAAAAATGTGTCATATTTGACATCTTAGTACTCCTGTTCATATACTTTTAGAGATAATTGTGCCTCATTTCACATATAAGAAATCTTGTACATATACATTTAGAGGAAAATGTGCCGTACTCTTGTTTATATACTTTTAGAGGAAAATGTGCAATTTTCTTTATTTAGGACATTTGCAATAGCGTGTTTAAATATCAAGATAAGGTACACTTACATGTATAAATAAAAATAAATTGTAATTATATTACCCCCTGATAGAAAAGCAATACCAATACATAGCACACACTTGAAAAGACCAAACAAAAATCAATAAGTAAACGTATAACAAAACAAACCTGAACTCAAATAACAGAACGAAGCAAAATCAACGTTGTTCATATACTTATAATTAGCTTACGATAAATCTTTTTCCTTCTTTTTACCTTTAGAGGAAATTGAGTCGTATTTTACATCTAAGTACTCTTGTTCATATACTTTTAGAGGAAATCGTGTCGTATTTCACGTAGAAGAACTCTTGTACATATATATTTAGAGGAAAATGTGCCGTACTCTTGTTCATATAGATTTAGAGGAAAATGTGTCGTAACTTGACATATGAGAACTCTTGTTCATATAATTTTAGAGGAAAATGTGCCTTATTTGAAATCTTCATGTTCTCTTTACGTACTCTTGTTCATATACTTTTACAGGAAAAGTGCCTTATTTGACATCTAAGTACGAACTCTTGTTTATATACATTTACAGGAAATTGTGCCATATTTGACATCTAAGTACTCTTGTTCATATACCTATAAAGAATTAAAATTTTAAGTGCCGTATTTGACATCTTAGAACTCTTGTTCATATAATTTTAGAGAAAGGTGTGCCGTATTTGACATCTTCGTTGATATACCTTCAGAGGAAATTGTTCCGTATTTGACATCTAAGTACTCTTGTTCATATATGTTTAGAGGAAATTGTGCTGTATTTGACATCTTTGAACTCTTGTTCATATAATTTTAGAGGAAACTGCCGTTTTGTACATATAAGAACTCCTGTACTTATACATTTAGAGGAAAATGGCGTATTTGACGGCGTTGTACATATACCTTTAGAGGAAATTCAGTTTTTGACTTATAAGAACTCATGTACATATACATTTAGAAAAAATGTGCCTTATTTGACATTTTAGAACTCCTGTTCATATACTTTTAGAGGAAATTGTGCCGTATTTGACAAATAAGAAATCTTGTACACATATATATTTAAAGGAAAATGTGCCGTAAGGAAATCTTAGTACTCTTGTTCATATAGATTTGGAGGAAAATGTGCTGTAATTGACATATGAGAACTCTTGTTCGTATACATGTGCCTTATTTGACATCTTCATGATCTCAGTACGTACTCTTGTTCATATACTTTTAGAGGAAAATGTACCTTATTTGACATATTCATGACAATTATTACCTACTCTTTTTCATATACTTTTAGAGGAAAACGTGCCTTATTTGACATCTTCATGATCCTAGTGTGTACTCCTGTTGATAAACGTTTAGAGGAATATGTGCCTTATTTGACATCTTCATGATCTCAGTACGTACTCTTGTTCATATACTTTTAGAGGAAAATGTGCCTTATTTGACATCTTAGTACGAACGAAAATGTGCAGTGTTCTTTATTTAGGACATTTGAATAGCGTGTTCAATTAACAAGATATGGTTAACTTATAATTAAAAATAAATTATAATTATATTACCCCCTGATAGAACAGCTGTACGGATACATAGCACAAACATTTGCTAAAAACCAAAAAAAAAAAAAAAAAAAAATCAAAAACGTAAAACAAAACAAACCTGAACTCAAATAACAGAACGAACCAAAATTGGCATTGTTCATACACTTATTATTTACTTATGATTAATCTTTTTTTACTTTTTTTACTTTTAGAGGAGCCGTATTTGACTTCTTGTTTATTTAAATTTAATGGAAAATGTGCCATATTTGACGTAAAAGAACTCTTGTACATATACATTTAGAGGAAAGTGTGTCGTATTTGACATCTTAGTTCATATATCTTTAGAGGAAATTGTTCCGTATTTGACATCTAAGTACTCTTGCTCTTATACTTTTAGAGAAAATTGTGTCGTATTTGACATTTTAGTACTCTTGCTCAGGTACGTTTAGAGGAAATTGTGCCGTATTTGACATCTAAGTACTTTTGCTCATATACTTTTAGAGAAAATTGTGTCGTATTTGACATTTTAGTACTCTTGTTCATATACGGTTAGAGGAAATTGTGCCGTATTTGACATTTTAGTACTCTTGCTCATGTACGTTTAGAGGAAATTGTGCCGTATTTGACAACTTAGAACTCTTGTTCATTTAATTTTAGAGGAAACTGTGTCGATTCGGACATATAGGAACTCTTGTTCATATACTTTTAGAGGAAAATGTGCCTTCTTTAACATCTTCATGATCTTATTACTTACTCTTGTTCATATACTTTAAGAGGAAAATGTACCTTATTTGAAATCTTCATGGTCCTAGTGCGTACTCTTTTTCATATACTTTTAAAGGAAAATGTGCATAAGTTCTTTAACATCTTCATGATCTTGTTACATACTATTGTTCATATACTTTAAGAAGAAAATGTGCCTTATTGACATCTTCATGATCTTATTACGTACTCTTGTTCACATACCTTTAGAAGGAAATGTGCCTTATTTGACATCTTCATGATCCTAGTACGTACTCTTGTTCAAATGCTTTTAGAGGAAAATGTGCAATGGTCTTATTTAGGACATTTGCAATAGCATGTTCAAATATCAAGATAAGGTAATCATATAATTAAAAACTAATTGTAATTATATTACCCTCTGATAGAACAGCAGTACGAATACATAGCACACACACTTGCAGAGACCAAACAAAAATCAATAACGTAAAACAATTCTCCCCCGTCTACTACGCACTTGCTATCATAGCAAATATAGAAACGTTATTCATTGACCGTATTAAGACACATCGGATCTTTATATTTAGTTTCAACCATAGCATTTTCAAGTTACATGCACTTGAAATATCTATATCTTATCTACTAATGTTCATCTACTGTTAGTGTAGCAAATAGAAATAAGAATATAGAGTAAAGACTTCAACCGTTTTGACATAAATACTTTTCTCAAAATATTTAATTAATTTTTGTACAAGGCGCTTTTCGGGATTAAGTTTCGCCATAGGCAAGTAAGCAAGAGGGTAATATATAAAAATAATGAAACATTAAAAGATTTGCAGCTAGCTAAAACTAGCTGAGACGACTGAATTATAAAAGGTTTTCAGCAAAGGCGAATATGGGAAATACATCACTGGTTTGGTTCTTGTAGTAATCATTAGTAAATGTATCCAAATAATGCGAGCAGATTTTTAACAAGCTGTAATTTTCGCGGTGTAAACATCTTGAATGCATAGCGTTAGATGAAAATACAAGTTTTAGATATACAATGCATCAAACATAGACAATCTCTTATACTTTGGAATAACTGGTTCTTGTAGTAATCATTAGTAAATGTATCAAAATGATGCGAGCAGATTTTTAACAAGCTGTAATTTTCGCCGTGTAAACATCTTGAATGCATAGCGTTAGATAAAAATACAAGTTTTTGATATACAATGCATCAAACATAGACAATCTCATACTTTGGAATAACTGCAATGGACAAATATATAAAAACCGTCTGATAAAATGATAAAAGTTGTCACAAAAATAAAGCTAGTTATATGAGAAAACAACATTTATGTATACATTTTTTAATGTCATCAAACTTTTCCCGGAACAATAAGAAATCTTTTCTCACTCTGTTCTAATTAGAGATTGTTTAAACAAAACAAACAGTTCACCATAAAACCTCCAAGTATCAAACTAGAAGCAATGGTGTTGATATGTCCATAGCAACAAATAAACTCTTACCAATTGGTCACGAATCAGGTGGGTCAAAGGAGTCTAAAATATCATCTTGTAACGTTGATTATAAAATCTTCTAATAAAGTCAATCATAACTATAAAACTCTGTCGCGAGATATCCGTTATAGTTTATTTAACGCATGATAAAAAATCTTGTCATTTGAACATAACCTGATGTAAACTACTCGTTACTTTTTTAAGTGTCATCATTGGTCCGCGACAACCACATTGATTCGAAATTTCTCTTTAAACATTGTTAAACCTGTGCTTAAACTTCCGTATTTCTTAGTTAAATGACGTTAATTCACATGAACAACCATTCATCCTACTTTAGTTTTTGCCCATGTATGTGGTTTCTAGTGTCGATAATGTATAATAATTCAATTAAAGGTTGTTAATGAATTAACGACTGTTAGTAGTTAACACAATTTAAAAAAGCTTAAAATTGCCTTTAAGGAATTTACAATTTTACCGTCATTGATTTTAGACTATGGAATATGATATATAAATCTAACAATTTTAATTTTTCTGTCATTCGGTGGGTGGCTGTCTCATGGACAGTCATACCATATTTCCTATTTTTATTAAAGTTACAACAAAATTTGCTGGCTTGTTATCAGTTTTCTGTTTTTTAATTTTTGTGTGTTTTTTTTTTACTTTACGTGATTATTTGTTTCGAATCCAATACTCAGTTGTATATCGTTCTTAAGCTACTGTTCAAGATAATAAGATAGTTGGCAATATGAATGTTAATTTTATAACCCGTATATCAGAATATGAGGTAATAAGTGTTGATTGTCATCTATTTGTCAACTATATATCATTATTAGCTCACCTGGCCGAAGGTCATTTGAGCTTTTATCGTCACTTGGCGTCCGTCGTCGTCGTTAACATTTAGAAAAACATCTTCTCCTCTAAAACTACTGAATTGATTTGGATGCAACTTTGTATGAATGTTTCTAAGGGTATTCTGCACAAACTTGTTTTTCGTTTTTTTTTTTATAAAAAAAAATATAAATACTCTATATCTAACTGGTAATTTTTCCAGCAGAGATACAGATATCACAAGCTTTGCAATATGTTTACAAAATTTATAACCGATAAAATGATTTAATACAAAAATACGGCTGCAAATATATTGTTTTGATACAACAAGGGATATCACACCCTCCGCTCTGTAGAAACATGACATATCAACCTTACAAATTTAAATATGACCTCTTGAATGTCACCGTTCCGTTACACAAACTGACCCACAAAGGGGCCAATTCCGACATTGTAGGTAGGACATTAAAACTTGTTTTTTTGAAACAGATAAATGTATTTATAAAATGATCGCATTATTACACAAATATTAATACATTTGGCATTAAATCTGTGTTTCCTTCACGTTTATTACCAACACATTATGTAATCGTCAGACATACTGTGTTTGATTACATCTCGTGTTAAGATATTTAAAAGAAAATATATGGAATACATACCATAAAACACAATCCAAATCTTTTCTTGGTTGTGCACTAATTTGCGTTGGACATGAATCAAGTTGTTTAAAAAATAGTGCCTTGGATTTCTCTTTTTTATCAATATGATTGTTGACAAATGAAAAATAAACGATTGTAAATGCCTTAATTTTCACTGCGTACTAAGCGCTTTTCTAGATTAACCTTAATCAGACGAAGCGCTTCTGGATTAACCTTCATCATGTACGCTCGGGACAAAATATGGGAAAACATGGAATTACGCGCAGGCGGGCATAGGTAATAGAAATTTGTAGTATGACCGATCGGATCAAGTACTTTGAAAATATAAGAATTAGCAACAGTGGAAAGAAGTAAGCTGTTATCTTTCCAACATACATACAATACCCTAAAATCAACTAAAGCAAGAGTCTTGATCTTTTGTCATCAGTAATCTCGCCCTGAGCTTGTTTACAGTAAATTCGAGCATTCATTAGAGATATATCTTCTTTTTGCATGTATTTTTGTTAAGTATATATTTTGTTTTTTCTTGTCGGATTGGGTGTTTGATTTTTATAGTTCGTCGGTTACTGCTTTTGTTTTCTTTTATTTGTTCCTCTGATCACTCGTTAGTGAGGGTTGAATACACATTAAACTAGTTTAACCCCACCATATGTCTCATGTGCCTGTTCCAAGTCTTGAATTGTGGTTATAGTTTGACTATGTGTTAATTGTTCTGTTACATGTACATTTTTGATAATATTCAGTTAAGAGCAGTATTATTTTACGCATGCACGATTTTTTGGGGCAATTTAGAGTTGTTCGAAAGGATTGGTTTACCACCCTTGTTGAAGCCCTTGTGACTATCTCTTGGAATGTAAATTCCTATGTTTTTTTTCTCGTGGTTGGAGTAATCCATATCTTTTTTCATATTTAAAGCTTGATAATGCATTAACGACGAAAAACCAAGATAAACACATTTTAACGGCCGTTCATGTTAAACTAAAAAAACGATCGTTAAATAGGTTTAACGTCATTTAATGTAAAAAAGGAGCATGACTGTCTATTAGACAGCGATCCAAAATGTAAAAATCCCAAACTTTTACTGGTTGCCCTAAGGCCTTCAATCACGAAAACATGTGCAATCGTACGACAAGATGGAAGAGGCTTAAAAAAATAAAATAAATATAAAAATATTTTAATGTAACAACTATCAGCCAAAATTAGTAACCAATATAAAACAAGTAACACCTTAACATAAAAATAACGTCATCCGCTGGATTACAGCTTCTTGGCTTTGGACAGGCACAGTAGCTTTGTTGCTTGGTTAAACATGTTCATGAGTACTCAACCCTGCCCCTTCCATGGATCAGACAATGGTGACAAAACTACAAAAACCAACTGCATAATTTACTTTTACAATCGATGCATAGTACGGAGACAATAACAAATAAAACAAATGACAACAAAAATTACCGACTTCGAACCAAACTTTGGCTCAGTGTTTCTGGCTAGTTTAAAATCAAAACAAAGATGATAATAAACCTGCTTCTCTTAAGCTACAACATCAATAAAAAAACACGTCAGGCTAGATTTAGTGTAATAATATTAATAGCCAAAGAAACCTGGAATTGTGCAAGTGCCAAAAATAAAAACCATTGACAGCATGAGAAAAAGAATTTAAAAATTTTAAAATCAGTTTGATGTAAGACTATTTGTATGAAAAAAGATAAAATCGTACATTAATTGATCAAAAAACTATCGAAATATTACTTTTATTTACCTAAATTTTCCATTTTATTTAACATTTGTAATTTTGTATTTCGAAACCACTGGGTCGATACGTCTGCTGGTGAAACATTGGTCCCCGAGGGTATTCACCAGCTCAGTTGTCAGACTTGTCTGACATAAAATTTATCAAACAATGTTTTACAGAAATTTGCTGCATTTGCTAAATTTCTAAAACAATGAAAATACGGAAAGGCCTTGAAAAGTAACGCACCTAGTAGTGGTCCCTGCCGTCGGATATGGCTTCCCATTTCGATTTGTTTGGATTTGAGTGCTTCTTTTGCTATATTTGAATCTTTGATTTCCAATATTTCGACTCTAATGCTACTAATGAGAGGTTACTCCTTGAAATGTACATATAGCATACATAAATATTCCAAATTTATTAAACATTGGTAATTTTGTATTTTGAAACCACTGGGTCGATACCTCTGCTAGTGGAACATTGGTCACCGAGGGTATTCACCAGCCCAGTTGTCAGACTTGTCTGATATGAAATTTATCAAATAATGTTTAACAGAAATTTGCTGCATTTGCTCAAATTCTAAATCAATGAAAATACGGAAAGGCCTTGAAAAGTAACGCACCCAGTAGTGGTCCCTGTCGTCGGATATGGCTTCCCATTTCGATTTGTTTGGATTTGAGTGCTTCTTTTGCTATATTTGAATCTTTGACTTCCTATATGTCGGTTCTAATGCTACGGATGAGAGGTTACTCTCTGAAATGTACATATAGCGTACCTCAATTTTCCATATTTATTTAACATTGGTAATTTTGTATTTTATTAATGTTTTTTTTTCTCTTAAAATTAATAAGGGTTTTTCATTGTCTTTATAGCATATTTATTTTAAATTTCTGTCAAACCTTCACATACATGTTTGGTCTGAACAAAAAATCTGAATTTTGACATTTTGTTCTACTGATATTTTACATTGACCTAGGTGTTAATAAAGTTTTACCTTTTGTCCTACCAATATACTCATATTAGTAAGGACCATTATGTAGATTCTGAGTTTTTGTTCTGTGACTTTAGGTCCAACAGGGTGGCAAATATAGATTGTGCTTTTTTGTCATGTGACTTTTGGTCCGCCAGGGTGGCAAATATAGATTGTGACTTTTGGTTCGCCAGGGTGGCAAATATAGATTGTGACTTTTGGTCCACAGGGGTGGAATATATAGATTACGACTTTTTGTCCCGTGACCTTCTGTTCGTGGCTTTTTTCTGTGACGTTTTGTTCTGTTACTTTGTTACTTGTTTCCTACAATCATTTTAAATGAGTTCTTGTTTTTCCTGCAAAGGGATTTAGATAACAAAGTCAATAAAACTATTTTATTCGTTTAACTACATACTTAAAAAAATTACGGACAAAAAATATATGATAAATACATAATTAAATGTAACATATGGAAAATGACGTGTAATTATCTATAAGTAAATCTTATGAACGATTTGAAAAAGATCAAATTGGTAAAGCTACGAGCAAAAAAATAGTAATGTAGATTATGTTGTGAGCTTAGGCCAGTCTGTATTTAAAATTACGAGTTATGCAGTGTTAGAATTTTCACAATTACTTTTCACATATACATTCACATTTTATTACTATTATGTTCATGCAATAGGCAAGTTGTATAGAGATTTCTTAATCATATGAATATAATGCTATAATTATTGGTAAATGAAAGCATAAAAAGCAAATTATTAAATTATTACAAAGATAACATAGATATTGATATGACTGGTAAAATAAAATTCTATTATTTTTTTCATTGAAGACATAAATTAGAATACTATCAATTTAGTAGTACATTATATTTGCATTTTTATTAACTACAGCTAAGAAAATCTTTATAAAAATTACACAATTAAGAAATATATAACAGAGGTTGGATTTCCAGTGGCGTAATTTAGCAATATGGCGCAAATGTATAAGAAGATATTAAAAATTTCAAAACATTTTCATAAAAAACTTTGAATAATAGTATACTAAAAAATTTGAGTAATAGCATACGGAATGTGTAAGGAATACGATTCATTAAACTATTCAATTTGGTTTTTTCCCGTTACAGCTGCAAACGGACACATCTGAAGTTTTTTTTTATCTCTTCCCGAGGTCAAAATGCAAATGGTATTGCAAAGTAGGTCGTCTTGAACGTTTTTTTATACTTAACACAAGGTCAAAATTAAGTAGAATAAATAAATTCCCATCGAGTGGTAACTTAATTATATGCTATGAATTTGCCAGCCAATATTCCATTAATGTACCTACAGTAGAATGTGATGGTCCATGCATTTAACATTCCGTCGATGTAAGAAACACGAGAATATAGCGAGAAATGACAAACAATGATTTCTGCTATAAAACCTTCCTGAACATCTAATTTATTTTTAGAAACAGGTAATCAAAGTTATAACAAAAAGTCAGATTTAATTGAAAACGTCATATACTTCTGATGCTAAATATACATTGTCATCTTTAATGGATCAAATTATACATAGCTAAAATGTTGAATTAAACCTTATAATAAAAGCCTGCTTGTTGATGTTGTTAATGAAGGAATTTAGCTACACACCGCAATAAATAATGAACCAACCAAACACTGCACATATAGTTAGCATTAACCTGGAAATTTTGAAGATACCAAAGAGATAGATGAAACTCATTATGTCAGAAATTAGGAAAGTTTGGTCAAGAGTAGAGAAACAGAAGACATAACACTAAGTCTTCTCAGAAAACTGAAAGCCTCCTATAAAAACGTGGGCCGTTATAATGTTCTCCAGAATGTTTAACGGTTCATGTGACACAGCAATGTGGTTAAGATATTTTTTTCTGTACCTGATTCACTAGTGGCACATATTCATGGTGTAAACTGTATTCCAAGCTTGTTGTTATGATGTATTCGCGAGCGGAAAACATCCATTGTGTAACTTGTAGTCAAAGAATGTGTTGACGATAAATTTACTGTTCCTGCTTACTTGTGGCAAACATCCATCGTGTAACCTGTAGTTAAAGCACGTGTTTAGAATATGAAACTTATCTCCTAGCTTTAGCACCATTACAAGCAGATACCAGAGATTCGTGGCATTATGGTGTCATAAATTCGTCATTCTCTACGTCTTTTTATCAATCTTAGTAGGGTTGCGATTTTATATCCCAAACTACCAGAAATAACCACACTTTAGTGAAGGATCGCCCGAACACGAAGATATAGAGTAATATTCTTCCTCCACGCTCAACATAATCATGACTGATCTATTAATGTCAACAAATCAAATAACTTGATAGATTATTGGTCTCCAGCTTTAATTTTCATTGTAGTG
>JAULBM010012704.1:0-11618 GCA_032357055.1 Geukensia granosissima
CGCATATGAAAAACATCCCCCCCCCCCCGAAAAATCTAATGGTCTGCCCTAAGAAGACAAGACAAATCCATATTTTGATACGCAAGTTTGAAGGATCGCGCTAAGAAGTTTAACGTAAAACGATACGTAGGAGGAAAAACATTCATAATTTTTCTTAATGGATCTAAGAGAAGTTCGACGCAAGCCACGGGGAAGGAGAACAAAATATACCCTTTACCATAGGGTCAAATAATTGGACGACAAACCGGAAAAAAATATATATGTAATAAGTTTTGAACTTGGTTTTTGTAGAATTCGTGTCACTCCAGCTGTAAATTTTAGTGTAGTGTTATGGGTTCTATATTTTCTTTCGTTTCATTTTGTTGGTTATGGTCTTGTCTATCTGCCGACTTAAAGATTTCTGTCTGCCCCTTTGGTATGTTCGAAAACCTCCAGAGCGATGACTCAAATCTTTTCCTGAGAAACCCCTGTCCTAGTAGCTGACTCTGGTTTTTGTAGGGTTCGTTTTACTCCAGCTTAAGTTTCAGTGTAGTGTTGTAAACCATATCATGATGGCGACCGAAAAACTTCCGGAATGATGACTCTAATCTTTCACTACTATGATATGGTGCATAGCTTTTCTTTTAAACAGAAAAGTAACTATTTCAATATTCACGATATACCTTCAATACAAATTATGGAATATCACTCATCGACCGTAAATTCCTTTTGATAATTATGAACATGTAATTTCAAAAGCAAAAATATTGATTTAAATATATGTTCTGTGGAGTCTTTTCGCATAAAAGGAAATATCCAGTAAAATACATATTGAAAACACGGAAACGCTACCGATTGCGATTCTGCTTTTATGATGTCATGTAAAAATGTAAACAAACAGACAATTTGTTCCGTGGAATCTAAATACAAAATAAAGATAAAACAGACATGCCTAAAAAAATTAGGATTACACGTAAATCGAACATAAAAGCTCAGAATCGCCTGCATGACCTCAAATTTAAGTCAGATCCCGGCTAATTATCTTATAGGGTCATTTTTCTATAAACCATAACATTATGTCAGATACTTTTCCTATTATATTTACACGAATATTCGACCGTAAGCCAAATGTAAAAATATTATGAGTCACACGACAGGAAATAATATAAAACTAAATTAAAAAGAACTCACCAATATTGAATTCGTCAGTCGTAAGGAGTGTTGAGTGTCTTCCGCAATTTTGGATTATAAATCTGAGGTGTTGATAATACCTTCAATAAAAATATTAAACAAGCCTTACTGTTTGCAAAACGCACATTATATTTTACGCTTCCCAATGTATAATCTGCTCTTGGAATAATACAAGAAGAATACTAACAGGTCTACAATTACTGACATCTAGTCTACTATTCTTTTTAAATAGGACATAGTCCCTGCTTCTTTCATATCACCTGGAACAATACCACGAGTTACTCAAGTTTTGCCGGACTCATCTTTGGTAAAACATTGTTGTTGAAAAACAAAAATAATAAGTTTGTAATGTCCACAATGATCGAGTTTTTATGCAATAGTAGAAAATTGTGTTATCCTGAAATCTGCCATTTTTCAGTTTTATTTCCTTTTTTAATGTTTAGAGATTTGATTGCCAATAACCGTTAGATTTAAGTACATTGATGTATATTCTGTCAATTTAATGAAGAAATTCTTCATTTTATCACCCCTTATCCACAAATTATATAATATGTATGCTAAATTTGAGGGTAAGAGGTACTATTTTTATTTTGAAGATGGAAAATTGTCTAAATCGTGCCAAAATTTGCTTCTTTGCTTCAAAATAAAGCTAATTGATGTAGTAACAAAAGAAATCTAACACCAAACATTCTCGTGAGGAGTTTTTAGCAATCTCGTAAACTGCTTAAATTTGGGTAAAATCTGAAAACTAAAAAATCCCCTATTTTTTAAATTTTGGCTACAAAAATAGATTTGCTAAACTTTTTTTACTTATCTTGATGCAACTTCATTATTCAAAAGATGTTTAATAAAAAATTTCACGTAAAGTGGCAAACATTTACAAATTAACGAAATTGAAAGCCTATTTTTTTTCTTTTCAGTCTATTTTTGTTAGGGATAGGGGTAAAGTTTAAGTGATGACTATTAAAGTTAGGAAAGAAAGCCTATATTTTGTAGGCTAATTTGAAAGGTAGTGCAGAGCTTTCCATTGATACCAAAGTGATAGATCTTTCCTACATTATAGCATTGTCAGGGCTCCCGGACACATACTTACCTTGAAAAACTAAAATCTAAAAAATCTGAGGGTGGTACTAAGCTTTGGCCTGGCATATATAGTATATAACAAATTTTTCCTTGGGAACATCTGAAGTCCGTTAGTATAGACCCTAATACATAAAAAAATCATGTGTGATAGAGTCCAGAAGGGGATGCACGATAGGTCGACCTAACTTACGGAATAATTCTCTTCTTATTTTTGAAGTTTTATCGCTTCATTTGTTTTATTTGATTTCCTATATAACCTATATCAAATACAAACATTTGCACGTCCAATAGTGAAAGAACCATTTCGGTGACAAACGGTGACAAATTATTTTGTTGTTATTAAAATTGTTCAATACAAGTCTCTTTGGAATAAATATTAAATTTTTTAAATCTTGAAATCAACCCTCCTTACTTTTATCATTTATTTCCAATGATTGGAATCAAATGACTCGACGACGGGTGTCGGGCTTGAGACAGGGGATCTTACCATTCCGGAGCACATGGTCCTTCTTCTGTTAAGTAAAGGAGTTTGTTGAGTTTAAGCCTTTGTTCTGTTTGTTTCCGTTTGCTTCGAGGTTTGCTTTACTGTTTGGAGTATGCTTTGATGATCTCTGGCCTTAGTATGATACAATGGACTTTATCAACGGATAATAACTAATCTCAGAAGTTTGTTTAAGACTGACGAAATCAAAGTTTGTTTATTATAACTTCGTTATCTATTTGAATTATACAATATTACAAAAGATAGCTGACCTTGGAAAATATTCGTGGTCAGATATCTTTTGTAATATTATATATATCAATTGTTATAGGCCGGGTCAAAATAGTTTGTGTACACCTGTCAGACATTTTTTGTCAACTTAATTAAACATATCGGAAACTTAATCATTTCGAGTTCAACATGTTATTTCAATGATGATAAATTAACTTATAACGAATTTTCATTGCAGCTTACCAATGCAAGTATTACCTATTACGGGAAGTAAAAGGTTCATGCATCTCGTTTGAAGAACAAAGGCCAACATCGCGACAGTTATGCGTAGAGAAATGCTTAAATACTACGGTGTGTCGAGGTGCTACTTATAACACTACGTCCGAACATTGCAGGCTTCACGACTGTCCATTTTCAGAAACTTCCTCGAATGAAAGCATGATATATTTTAGAAAGTTCTGTGGATGTAAGTTAAACATTACTACAAGCATCTTTTACTATATTTATATTGAAACTGCCTTAAATATCTTCTCTTTTATTGTCTAAGTAATATTCCAAAGTACAAACTGCGGAAACATTAGAATTTCTAAAAATGTCTACAAATAAATTGCAAAGTGGTCGGTTTAAAAAGTGAAATAATGCATGGTCTTTAAATTACATATTTAAAGGAAAAATATGAGTATTGTTAGGAATGATTAATGGTTTATGAAATTGATAAAAAAGACAAAGATCAAAGGGTAATAGATGAAAATGAGACTGGCTTTTGGGTGTGTATATGTCGATGGTTTTGAATATTTAAGGCTTGAATATAGAAAATAAAAACCTGAGAAATATCCTGGCAATTCATGGAATTGATAAACGGTAAGTTATACATGTAACAACCAAGTTTTTTCTGCCTTATCGATGAACAATACGACCGTTTTGGTGGTGAAATGGTTAGCGTCCTCTACCTCGAGAGTTAGAGGTCGTGGTTTTTTTTTAAACACTTGAAATAAATGTAGACATTAAAACAACTGACCCTCTAAGGTATTTCATATTGTGGAGAAAAAAATAAATCAACATGTAGACAATTCGGAAGATTACATTTTGAGCGGTAAGCATTTTTACTGAAATGCGATATCAGGACAATTTACTGTTACTTTAGTGACACTGAAGCTCGCCTACTCTAAAATCTGAAACTTTATGGATGTGCAATTTCTTCAGTAAAACAACCCAAAAATAAAAAGATATGAATCACACCAGGATATCTTAAAAATAAATTTAATCAAAATAAATGCAGATTCAATAGCGCAGAAAGTGTAAGATTGATATTTCTGTTATATATCTATAAATATAATGCCAGTGATTTGGTGCCAACAACAAATTTCAGTGGATGTTTGAATAATAACAATAGTTTTCTTTTCAATTATTAAACGTTTTAAATTGTTCGCAAAATAAGTAAAAATATCAATATTTTAAGAAGTCCTCTTGGCATTTTCAGCTATTAATTTGAAGAAAGAAACGTCGACGTTTGATCCAAAAACTGTGAAATCCAAAAAGATCTTAAGTTCTTAATTAAACATCCTAAATTTGAATTAATTATCTTCGATTTTCAAGATATCGTCTTGAGTTTTAAAAAATAAAGCTTTAAAGAAATTTCATTGAACTTTTAAAATTTATGTTCCACATTTCAAGAAATTTACCATTCACTTCAAATTTCAATGAAACAACGTAAACAATATCATAGAAATAAAATGGAAAACATACGACATCTGCTTCCAACGTTTAATCTTTACTATTCAAGATATACTCATGCGGTTTAACTTTTCTGAATAACGTTATGCTGTATGCATTAATCTATGGCATAAGAATCAAACAAAACAAAACCAATGTCCAAATATTGTAGAAAGAGTACTAAAATAACAATTTAAAATAGGTAGCCAAATCCATCGGAGAAAGGTCTACTATGTGCATTAAGGTTCATTTGAAGGAATTAATCAAAATGGCCACTAAATTAGATCGTGATTTATACTGAGTACAGCAATAACTTTCTGTAAATTAAATTGAGAACTGCATCTAGGTATATTATGTTTAAAATCATTTTTACTGTAAAATAAAAAAATCAGTACCTGATATGTGTGTTCCATTTTTTCTCCAGTATCCGAATATATGTAAACAAGTTAAACCTCGGGATTTTCGTGACATTTTCCTGCGTTTACTTTGCAATTTTGTCACCTGTAATTACATGTAAACAAATAGGGACAATAGATGACTTCAAGGTGAAATGTTTAACGATATAAATGTAATACGGAATCATTACTGGACTTTGACATATTCACGCTCTTTTCAAAAATGCAAAGAAAAAAAAACAGCAAAAAAAAACCAAAAAAAAAAAACACACAATTATCACCTGAATTTTTCAGAAAAATGAAAAGTAAAATAATGAATCTATGTGAAGCTATTAGTGAAACTAACCAATTTAGAATAGTCTTTTTTGTGCTTAGTATAAAATACAGCCTGGTTTAGGTGTCCATTTCAGGGAAGTTTATGATGAACCTTAAGAGATGTTGTTTCAGGACAAATTTATTCAAATAAATAATGCAAATACCATTTGTTTAGATGACTTCTGTATTTCTACGATATTTGATTTGATAGATTCACTATGCAAATATGATGATCAGGGAGAAGGGACATATGGATCCGGCTCATGCACTGAACGTACAGTCCAAAGTGTAGACTTAAACGGCTGCCTGTAACTTTGTGAAGAAAATCAAGCATCTAACTGTTCTGCCGTAACCTATTCAAACGCAACACAATTCTGTGAATTACATAATTGCATGTTAAAGAATACCAATGAAAACGATTCACACAGGCATTTATACGTTCGAACCTTCCCACAAACAGCAGCTGGTAAGTATAACAGCTTCCCAATAGATACTTTAAGCTTCCCAATAGATACTTAAAAGATTTATTATAAGCGACAAAATAAATTGTGTTAAAACTCCTTGTGAAATAAGTGATCATGATGCATCTGTAATGAATAAAGTGATCTCTTATTCAAAAGGGAAATGTAGCTTTGTCATTAAACGGACAAAGAAACATTTTTGGATACTCTGGATGCATTTGATTGAAATGCACGCCTTTCTGATTTGCTAGATGTTGGTGAAATCTATCGAATATTTACAGAAACATTTATAAAACTCGCAGTGGTGAAAATTGTAAGTAACCAGTAATTTGAGAACAAAGATATGAAAAAAACGACCGACTAAGCATACAAAAAATTTGAAATTAATAGAAAATCCGACACGAATATATAAACAGCAACGAAATAAGGTAAAAAGTTTGAAAAGGGCAACAAAAGAAAAATTCTAAATATTTAGATAACATCATCTTGAGTAATATTTCATGTCCACAAACGTATTGAAAAATAAATAATGAAAATGCTGATAAAATCTATTAAAGGATCGACTATCATTCCTCAACTTAAAAATGTAAAATAAAAACATTGGACTAATTGATTTGTTGTTGGTTGCTTAACGTCCAGTGGCAAATATTTGATGCATATCCAGGACGGAAACAAGTTCAACAAATATCAAGAATAATCGAAAGAGGGGTATGGTTGAAGTACACGATTGGACAACGGCTTTTGACTCCACTGAACATGGGAGGGATCGGTAGGGAATTTAGCTTTTTGTAGCGACATTAGCCTTCTCTTTTTTTCAAAATCTACTAAATGGACCTTTTACGTGCATGGAGCGCGGCATTCTCCACACATGTCACTTACTATGGTCCACGTCCAAGCTTTTCGTATTATTACCTTGCAGCCACCAACGAGAGAGCTTCCGTATCCGCCACCTATGGATCGGGCTGGGTCAGCTTTTTGGGTCCAGTCCTGGATACCTTCCGTTTCCCAGTAAGAAACATTGGATGAAATTGAGACGACGAGAAATGTGATCTGTTAAATATTCTACCCTGATCTCCACATTGAAGGAGAATAACGTTCCAATTCCAAGGACTTTGAGAAAAAAATAAAGGTTCTATTACAGTACATATTTTTGTACATATAAACAAAATGTTGATTCAATCAGAATGCTTAATCAAAATTAAGCTTCAGGCCCTGGATGTATTCATCCTTATAATGATAAAAATCTGTCCCCAAAAAACCTTTCGCACTTTAATAATATTTAACAGATCCCTTAGCTGTTGTATATACTCATCAAGTGGGAAAATAGCAAATATCATATCAATTTCTAAAAAAGGCGATGCCTTATTACCTTTTAATTATGGACCAATATCTTTGATAAGCTGTGTTAAACAAAATCACTGAAAGAGTAGTCTATACATATGGTACGAATAATCTCCAAAACATAAGTTAGTTAATGAATATCAGTCTGAATTTCTTCCCCATAACTCTCAACTACACATCAGCGAATTGAAATATATATCTTTATCCTTAACTCTCTGGAGAATAATGAAATCTGTTTTTTGTATTATGTGACTTTTCAATTGCTTACGATAAAGTTTGGCACAAAAGTTTATTATTTTAAATGAAATCATATGGTATGGACGCTAACTTTCATAAATGGTTTACGAGCTACAAATGTATCTACATGATCGAAAACAAATAGTTCTTTTGAAAGAAGCGTCGGCAACGCCAACTTATGTGCTAGCTGAGGTACCACAGGCATAAGTCCTTGGACCTTTACTGTTTATTTTATTTGTGAAAACTTTTTATTATTATGGAATATAAAAATACACGTAGGAGATGTGGCATGATTGTCCATGAGACAACCACCCACCAAGTGACAGTAGAATTTTAACTTCGGAGACTGTGTGCTGAATACACTTTTTTCAGCTATCCTAGTAATCATTTATCACAGTTTTAAAGCGTTATTGATCAAGACGTGAATGACCTGGATGAATGGTCAAGTCCTTCAATGCCAAAAAAACCGAAATGATGTTATTTTCTAACGTTGCATGAACAGAGTTATCATTTTCTTAAAACGGAAGAATCGTTCTAATTACTTGTTCACATAAGTACTGGGATGTAACTTTGACGTTAATGATTTAAGTCAATAGGTATAAAGACAATTCTTTTCTAATTTGGAAGGTATCCAAATACAAGAAAATAAAATATAAACATTTTTGGGCATTTGTTGGTTTGTCAGTTGGTTCAATGATTCAATAGGTTTGCCTTTACATCCTTCAAAGTTAGCAGAGGTTGCAGAGAGAAATCAGAAGACACACAATGGCCAACAAAATGAAAAATCATATACCTTAACGAATAAATGTTCTTATCTAAGCTGTATAATTAAACAAAAAAGCTACCTTCATCCTTTAACCCTATGTTACATGGAAAAAATATATACTAGTATTATATTAAGTAATAATTGTGCTGATCAAAGTTATTTCAGTAATCTGTGCAACTATTTTGTAATTGCTTGAATCTTCACAATACCAACGTTGTTATATGGGTAAATATATATGAAAAAAATACCTAGAATCCTTACTACAATAATGAACTTATTATTAAATATACGTTTACCAAATAATTAAATATTGCAAGAAATCGTATGATCATAATGCGCTTTCTTCTCGACTGATAAAGGTTACTACAAAATATGCACATACATGTACCACATACTTAATGGACTGGAGGAGACGATAAATTCATTTAATTTTCTTATTCACAATATTTACGTCATGTTTGGCGAAAAAATATTAGCGACAGCTTGTAGGATGGGTACACACGATGACCTTTAATTGTAGAATTATTCCTTAAATGTTATGAGTCCCAGTTTATGACTAAATTACACAAAGATAATCCAAATTTCATTTATTCAATAAATTCAATAATTCTTACCGCTATCTTGCCTATAAATTTTTGCAATTGATAACCCATACTTCTCAGCTGTTCCTTTTTGAATTTAAATGTTTCAGTTTCCAAAGGTATATCAAAAGCAAAATATAAAAGAGAGACGAGTTGTCATTCATTGTAAATGTTCCATTTCTTTGGCGGATACGTCATTTGGCTTTATAAGGTGTATATATTTCATAATTTGTCTTTTTTAATTGTGTATGAAGCGATGTCTTATATTATTATAAAAGTATTATTTATATCATCAGCAAATAATTAAATCATGAATTTCGTTTCCATAAACTATTTAAACCATTTGCCAAATCCTATCATAAATATATCGATATAGTTTAAAAATTTGTTTGAATGTGCGATTAGTCCGGTGTTGAATACCCATATGAGAATTCACAAGTGCTTAGTCCAAAGAGAAAAGACGAACTCGAAAGAAACCAAAAGAAAGAAAAAAACAAAAGAAACAAAGGCTTTGAATCCACAAACTAGTTGCAAAACAGGAGTGGGATACGGTGCATATGATGGGTAAGCTTTTCTTGTCTTGCACGCAACACCCGTCGTGGAATCCCTAAACTCTTATCTGGGTTAACGTCAATCCGAGAAGAGGTCACCTTATTGTTGAATTACGGGTAACAGGTCTATAACTAGTAACGATACACTGATACCATATGGATCAACCGGATAAAACAGACATCAAAACCAAACGTTTATGGAAATTTGGTAAAAAGTTCGTAAACTTACACACAATCCATTTATTACTTGCATTATTTTAAATTTATAAATGTTGTGTACTTTGGACCAACATTCACTTTCTTCTCAATAATTTACATCACAGATAATTTTAGTAAATATTTTGTTTAATTTTTGACTTACATGCTGTCAATACGTTAAATTTATGGCACTTACAGAATATCTTGCTTCATTTTTGCTAATAATAGTATATAACCCTAAATCTAGATGGACGTGAATGAGTGATGTACCAGGTGTGTAATCAACTTTGAATTTTGAATAAGCACTCAGAAACAACGAATACTTTTTAAAGGTCGGTACATCTTGTTGTCTCTTGTTTTATTCGCAATTGTCTGTGTACTATGTTTTTTTTGTTTATTTGATTGGGGTTTAACGCCACTTTCAACAATATTTCAGTCATATCGCGGCGGTGAGTTTTACTGGTGGAGGAAGCCGGAGTACCCGGAGAGAACCACCGACCTTTGGCAGGTAGCTGGCAAACCTTTTCAGGTGCGATGCGAGTTAAACGCAACCCGTTTTGTATGGTACAAATCCAGGTGCGAACTCACGCCGTATAGGTGATAGGATACAGTGATCTGTACAGGTAAGTTTAAATCAACTACCTAGACCGCTCGGCCACCCAGGCCCTATTTAAAAAATGAAAATATGTGTGTAATTTGGAAAGTGAAAGGGTGTATGCATTTTTGGAAAGTGAAAGGATGTGTTTTTGGAAAGTGAAAGGATGTGTGTGTTTTTGGAGAGTAAACTGATGTGTGTTTTTGACAGTAAAAGGATGTGAATGTCTTTTGAAAGTGAAAGGATGTGTATGTTTTTGGACAGTGAAAGGAATTCCACGGGTCTGTTACACAAGAAAAAGTGCCACGCATGTTAAACCTGCGTTATAAAAAACGCATGTTAAACACGTGAATAACATGAGTTTTTTACCATGCGAAAAAATAAGAAGGATAACAGATATATAAAACCATGCGTTTACCAATGCATGTAAATCTGCTCATACGTTAAACATGTGTTAATAAAAACGCATGAAAACGTTTTACACATCTTTTGTGCCATGTTTTTGTACTTTTTCTTAAACGCGTAAAAAACGTACGTTTCAAAACGTTTTACATGACTTAGAGCTCGCATGTAAAACACATGGCTGACAACGCATGATTCCCATGAGCGGTAAGAAATATGCGTTTCCATGCGTCCTCTAACGCACGTGAAACACATGGTTAACGCATGTAGAATAAGCGTGTCACTATTTCCTGTGTAAGGCACAGTTGCGGGTAAACACAGGTATTCTTCGGAGTTGTTTGTGGGTAGTTGCCTTTGGACACGGAAACTCCAGATGGCGGTTAAGGCAGAGTTACGGGTAGACACAGAAATTCTACGGAGCGTTTCAGGTGGATTTGTGGGTAGACACAGGTATTCTACGGAGCTGTTTTTGGATAGTTGCCTCTAGACACAGGTATTCTACGGAGCTGTTTTTGGGTAGTTGCCTCTAGACACAGGTATTCTACGGAGCTGTTTTTGGGTTGCTGCCTCTAGACACAGGTTTTCTACGGAGCTGTTTTTGGGTAGTTGCCTCTAGACACAGGAATTCCATGTAGCGGTTTAGGAGGGATACCGGAAGGAAAAACACAGAAAGCAAGATGACTGATACCTCTACGCAGTAAACACATAAGTTCAGTGTAGACTACCCATGGGAGAGATCAAAAGTGCATAGTCCAAAGAGACTTGAAACAAACTAAAGATAAAATGAAAACAAAGGAAACAAAGGTTTGGAATCCACGAAAATGTTTACAAAACAGGAGTGGGATCGGGTGTTCATGATAAGTAAGCGCTCCCTGTCTTGTGCGCATCACCAGTCGTGGAGTCCTTAATGTCAAAACCAAAATATCATACTATACTCTATGTCAGGGTTTGTTGGAACGGGTGAAAACGTAATGGAAGAAAAATTGTCTGCCGTATTTTTATAAAATAGTGTTTATTTTGCAGATTGAAAAAAGTGCAAGTAAGTTGCAATAATACTTTTTAGCAATCACGATGTATTTTAAGTTGCGCCGAGTTTTT
>JAULBM010012715.1:0-21508 GCA_032357055.1 Geukensia granosissima
CGTAGAAATGTGTGGTCGATCGACCGATCGAGAGAGAGAGAGAGAGAGAGAGAGAGAGCAAATTTACATCATCTAATTGCTGCTTTCTCTTCTAGGAGGTTGAATCAGTTGTCATGATTTTTATGGGTTGTCTATAAGCAAGTTTTTGGATGGTGTTGCGTGTTGAGGTTTTGGTCGAGTGTCGTCTTGGTTCTGTTATTGGTTTGTCGCCTTTTGGTTGATATTTGGTTTTCTCTCCCTACAATTATTGCTGATATATATATAGCTGAACCCGGAACAAAGGCGACTTCGTTACTTGTAAGGTGTAATATCGTTTGTCGAGTTTTATACAAGATTTAAACACGTTGAATATAGGTAAAGTCGACAATCAAATGAAATTAAATACTTTAATAATTCTTTTTGAAGAGTCATTATCAAAAAATTTCCTAGTATCTTTATATTTATAATTCGTTTTATGCAGCAAACTTTCATTGAACGGCTGCTTTTATAAAAGTATAAAAGTCGTTCAATTGCACCAAAGTCATCCAGTGGGCACCAGTGTGTTCCCAAATTGTTCATACCCTAGCATACGTTAATTTTAAACGTCAATGTTGAACAACCACACCATGGAACGAACTGTTGCAACTGTAGAACAACTTTTGCAAGTTCGTTACAATTTTCACATCTAGCTAAGATGTATGCTGAAACTGGAGAATACTGATTTTTCGAATATGGAACATCAGTAGAAATTACACCAGTTAGAAATTAACTGAGTTTGTATACATAAAATAAAAGTTATATTAAAGAATCCCTCTTAATATCGATATTGATTGGATTGAAGACAAATCTAGACACCCGGAAAAATATTAACTTAAGTAGTTTTATACGGGTCACAATTGTCCTGCATGAATCATGTCACAGCAACGATAATGTCTTACTTTATGTGTATATATGAACTAAAAGGCTTTCGGAAAACCAATATTTGGACCACTTGGCTTTCAGACGTCTAAGTCTATGGACTACCAGTCTTTCCCACCGCCGGTACTGACTGTTTATACTTCGAAATTTAGGACAACGAAAGATTAGACATAAGGTCCTTCAGAAGGATGAGCTTTCGATCTGAAAAACTTTCGAACTTCCGGGACTTTGTACTACTGGACCTCAACATAGTGTCTGAAATATTCCGAAAGACATCGTTGTGTGCAAAAAATGACCTAGACATGGAGATTTTGATATCATAGAAATAGATTTATTAATTGCTGCTTAGCGTATATCGGGCACTATTTCAGCAAAATTCAGAATATGAAAGTGTTAACAAACCATGAATAAATATGTAGACTGTGAGCAGAGGACCGGTTAGGGAGTGACTTAAAGACTTACACTGGATAAAATAGGATTTGTATAAGGGCAGCAAATTTAAATTTTTAACCGCCTTCTGATCACTAAGCATAATCTGTTACAAGGGGTTTTAACGTGGTAATATATACGACATTTTCATGAAACGGGGCGACATTAACGCCAGATAGTGTACATTTACATCCCCACAACCCGAGACATCCCATATACATAACTAGTTCGGAATCCTCAAATACGGAAATATCTATTATTTCCCCGACACAACCTTCAACCATTACGAAGCGGAGCTCGAATTTTTAACATCCCACTCGACCGAACGCAAGCCCTTTAAGCTGTGGTTCTACATAAACCTGCAGTGGAGGTGGAGAAACTGAACGGCCTATTTCTAAACCCCGGCCGTCGTTGAGGATTTAGGAGAAAAAAACACTAATTGATTTCTTTATGATTTTATACTAAAATTCGAGAATGTTTAAACTTGTCCTGTCCTTTTACCTAATTGTAACTTGCACTGAATTCGCCCATGTCTTGGCTATCATCCGACGAAAAAAATCATTTTAGGTTTAAAATCTTTTAGCGAAACGGTGTCTCCCATGGCGGTTTAAAACGCATTTTACCTTGGATAGCGACGACGCGTAAGTTGGAACATGCCGCCGATAACACTTAAACTGATTAATCCTGTGCCCAAAATGATTGAGTGATATGAAAGTGAAAACAGTGTACACATTTTGTACATTTTAAAGCCGAGGTAACAATTTCAAAGGATGAGCATTATGAGACTCTTAAAAACATCTAAAGAATTCTTGGTATTGCTAGGAAATCATAACAGTAAAGATAAAATCAGCTATCAGATAGTCACAATTTTAAGCTTATATGTCATCGTGTTTTATGAAACTTGCTTCTTACCACTACTGCCAAAATTAATTTACATACTTTTCTTTAAAAGAATTTTTAACAAATTTATTATCTCCTCGTTCAACTCGTATTACTGAAAGGAATCATATAAATCCTAGACCGCCTCAGTGGTGTAATGGTTAGCGTGCTCGCAGCGAGTGCGGAAGGTCGTGGGTTCGATTCGCAGCCGGGTCAAACCAAAGACATTAAAATTGGTATTTGCTGCTTCACCGCTAAGCACGCAGCAAAGACAGGTCGGCCCAGAGTCAGAATAATGTGTCTGGGTAAAGTGGCATGTCTTCCTGCTAGCATGTTAAAAATCCGGCTCAGCGTGTCGGTCTAGTACAAAGCAGGGTTCATTCATCATCACTCTTCATTAACATGCTCTCGTCCTGAATTGCATGAAATATTTGCCACTTGACGTTAAGCACCATTTAATCAATCAATCAATCAATATAAATCCTTTAAGATGAGAAGAAATTTCAAGGAAAATAATTGAAATTATACGATGTACCAATTTAATACTTGTTATCCCTCGAGGGTATGAAATTTGCAAGAAACAAACGTAATCAAGCAACGATGAACTGAACATTTGAGATTTAAAGGAAATGGTGCAAAATAATACCAATTTTAATTGCCTCCCGTCGCGTTTTGAAGTCATCTGAGATTACTAGCAAGGAATTAATTTCATTTTGAAACGCGATGCTCTATCTATTAATTGAGTTTCATTTACTGAATCTTCAAAATAAGAAAAAAGCAAGAAATAATAAGATCGTATTTCGAAGCAGGAACGTTGGGACATGTGGGAGTGGATTTATTAATAAAATGATTTGGCATCACTTATATAGCTGAGAAATAGTAGATACACGAAAGATTATGAACTCCTTAAAATCATATTTCGCAGTTGATGTTTTGTAGAAAAAAGTTAGAATATATACAATTTATACATCATGTACATAACAGGCAATTCTGTAGATGTACAATTTATACATACATGCAAAAATTGTTTGACTACGGAATGGGGTTGTTTTTCTTCACTAAACCTATGATAGAATGGACAATTTTTTCCTTCCAGACTGATATCTGACAGCTTCTTAAGGCTAACTGAGCACGATTATGAAGCAATTTTTTTTACGAAACAGCAGCTTGATCTGTTTGCTCCTGTGTGCATCAGAAAAGAATCCAAAGGCAAAGAAAAAAAAAATTGATTAAACAGACAACACCATATCCAAAAATATAAGTAACAAAAACAAACAACAGCTGAAAAACACTACATAGAAAACAAGATTGAGGCAAGTTGAGCAAAACCAACCCTAAAAGCAGCTGCCTTTCTAAAGATACCATGGAGCTACTTGAGGGCAAAACATGTGGTAAATCTTAATTGATGATAGTCGCAGCCAGTATGGAAACAAAATTCAACCTACGACAATGGAAAGTTACCTTTGGAGACAAAATTGTTTTAATAAAGCTTATAACCATACAGTTTTTAAACAAGAACATCATGTGTGTTTGTAGAAGCTTTTAAAAGAAATTCGAAACAATAGTGGTTCTAAACAAATTGTATTTATTTGCAACGAAACACAATACTTTTCACCAATATTTCAATACAGATTTTTTGTTAAAATGTCAAAAACTTGTGAACAATATAACTTCTCTTAAATTTAAAAAATATGGTTATTTTATTTATTCATTAAAGAAAACATAATGCCAAACTAAAATACAACGATCGTTAATTTATATAAGGGAAAAGCTACAAAAGGCCTGACTTTATAATGTGAATAGGCAGGATTCAATATTTCAACGATGTCAACAACGTCTGAGGAATGTATTACGGAGAAGACTTTTGTATCCCTGATAACTCAGGGGTAAAGCAGCAGTTAAAATGACAGGAATTTCTTTTAATCTGTATTTAAATATGTACACTGTCAGGTATTTCTTATCACGTGTGTTATGGAGAAAGTATATTTGTAGGTTTTCTTGAGGTTGTACAATTCGAGGGTGTCGGTATTTGATCGCAAAACGACAGTTGTATTTCTCTGGTCAATTCTTGGCACAACGGCGTGAATTATAATGTAAACTTCATACATAAATGATCTATGTAAGGTAACTTTCTTTCAGAATGCAAAGGTATTATCTTGCAGAAAAAAATGGACTGTTCCATTTGATATGGATTTTGACAAATTCAGGCTATTAATTAGTTGACCAGGTTATAGTAATTAGAAATGATCTGCTCTGTGTAATTATTACAAGAAAAAATAGTCATTTAACAAACAAGCTGTCAAATTCGAAAAAGTTTTCGAAATGTGCATACCATAAATACGAATATGAATTATCAATCAATCATCAATTTATCCCAATATTTTATAGAACCCATGAAAAAAAAATATTTGTATTGGGATAAGTAGAAAACGGGACATTCTATTAATAACTACTTACTTGCTTGAGCCAGCTGAAAACAATCAGTCTTTTGTATAGATTCCACAGGTGTTAAAAGTTTAAATCGACTAGCTGTTTGTTGTTTTAACATAGCAACACTATAGTAGAAGCCAGCAAAAATACTTATATCTGTTTCGTCATAGGTTTCCACAATTCCTGAAAGACAGTACTTAAAAGTAACTTATTGCATGCCCAATTTATATGTCCTCAATACAGCAATATTGACCGATATTTTGTTTGTTAGATATTCAACCGTAACAGTAGTGGTATTGTGATGGGTGTGGGTTCGATCCTCGTCCGGGTCAACAAAATAAGTAAAATTTTAATAACCACTATTTATTGTTTTATGAGTAAATTTGTGTTTTGTTTGGTTAAGACCGATAAATGTACTCACATAAAGTGCAAAGACGGCTGTGCTTACAGTCAAATGATTTTCTAGCTGACAAGTTTTATGCGGGCTGAATGTTGGCAAGTTAAAAAATTAGACTAGGCTTATTTGTAACTGTTATTGTAATAGTTATCTACCTTCCGCAAAACACTCAATGCAATTTTCATCTCCTTTATTCACTCATTTTATATGCTCTATTTGCCGTTGAATTTAGGCATCAACCAATAAATCGATTGATATGTCTTGTTTAACAAAACTGTTGGTGGATTGGTAAAGCCAATAAAACATTAGTTTGTCTGTTACTTCTACTTTTTAGAAAAAAGTAACACAAATTAAATAATATTATGAGTTGTTTCTAGCAAACTTTGAGTTACTAACAACAAAAAATAATTTAAATCTGTAAGTCATTCTCAACAAGCATTCCAACTTTGGTCGAAATCCTTAGAGTTACCATTCACCGTTTTAGGGTCATATCCGCTCCACTTTTGGACTCTGGGATAATTGTCGAAGCTTGCGAGCTTGTGTCCCTGTGTGTAGGTTGAATAGTTACCTTTTCAAAATTACAGATTTTTTTTAAAAATGCCAAAAACTAGCGAACAATAAACGTTGATGTTCTTTTAAATTTCAAAAGATTTTTTTTTATTTTTAACTAATTAAATAAATCATGATGTCAAACTGAAATACAACAATCATTGTGATCCAATAAGAAAAAAGCAAATCCCCGGGTTTTTAATGTGGAAAATATAAAATTACAAATGTTGAATAATTATGGCGAATTCAGGAATGCTATATTTACCTAACAAGGAGTAACCTCTCATCAGTAGCATTAAAAATAGGAAGTCCAAGATCCAAACATAGCACAAGAAGCACTCAATCTGAGAAAATCGACTGTGAAGCTAAATCCGACGGCAGGAACAACTATTAAGCGATTGATTGATTGATTGATTGATTGTTGTTTAACGCCAAATGGCAAATATTTCATGCATATTCAGGACGGAAATAAGTTAGCAAACAATAAATCAGTATGTAGAACTATTAAGTGCAAGAACATTCCGTTTTTTTTCAGTGCTGTAGAATTTGAACAAAATAGGATTCAATTTGAACATGTTCAATGATGGTGAACGTTTTAGCGGGCAGACCTTAGTTTATTTGACACCTTAGGTCTCAAACAGCTTTTCAATATGCCTAATTACGTACATGTATTATTTATCAAGTATGTTATAAAAAAGTATATTTATAAGTAATGATTGTAATCGAATAAACCAAGTGTGTAAGGTGGTCAAAGAAAGACTGAGGTCATTCCTTTACTTATTTCTGACACCACGCGATGTATTCAAATACTGTACACAATATACCTTCATGACCTATTTAAGTTTATTTCTTTCGGAATGTAAAGTAATTCTGTCACAGAAAAAAATCCGGGATGTTCCAATCTACATATTTAATTGAAAAGACCTCATTTTGTGTGTCGCTTCTCTTCCTTCAAGCCTCCGGATATTGTTTCCTTCATCGGACGGATTTCTAAGTCAGGTAACATTTCCGTTTCATAATTTGCGAGTGTTTTTCACAGAATTTTAGTATATTTACCAACAACCCTATATTCCTAACTTAATAACATACAATGTTTTGGGTACATGCCATTCAGGTACCGGTATCAAAAATTCTTTCGGTCCCTTGAAGCGACTAAATTACGATTTTTGGCACCCCTGGAAAAGTAAGTACATTCGGTTAACGTACAAAAATTTACAAACTTCGTTTGGGTACAATATATAACTTCCCGTGCATGCTCCCAAAACATGAAAAGGCTTTCGCAACATAAACATGTTGGGGAAGATGCTCATTAATAGGTATTATCCCCGAAAACTGGTATTATACCCAAAATGGGCTTTACAGTAATAAATAAAAATAATTTGGTTTCCATGATTCATTTTATCATGGCGCAAATTTTCATAAAAAAGGCAACATCATTCCTTCTGCAACCATATAATAAACAGTAACTTCAAGTACAGAAAACAGCCTGCACATATTCAGTATTTAGAAGGCTATATCCTCATATACAGAATTATTAATCAGACACACTGAAAAAAAATTTATAGTCAAAATGACTAGGTAGGCTAGTAAAAATTTGATTTTGGCTAGTGAAATAAGGATTGACTAGACAAAGTCTAATCAAAATGACTTTTTCCCCAGTGCACTGACAAATATTTGACTAGAAAGCCTAGTAAAAGTACCATTTTGGATAGTCATCCTATGGACAGTCAAATTGACTAGTTTACCTTGTCAATTTGACTTGTATATTCTTTCAGTGCATGGTTTCATGAGACAAAATGTAGTTTAAGGTATGAATGTTATTGCCATGATAAATAGTATCCTGAAATTCGGAAAATATATCATATTGCGCATCCCCATACCTATATGTATATACAAATCTTTCATTTCCAACTGACAGTTCCGTGCAATATCTGTCTCCTGATTATTCAACCCTCTTCAAACCAAGCCGAACGTTACCCCTTGCACGGGTTATTATCCACAATATTTTACACTATCCAGCAGCGGGTGACATGCCTAAATGGTATATATTTTTACATGAATACCAGGGTTTGCTTTGAAATGTCATTTGAATCTTTGACGTTGAATGGTCCCTTACATAGGTGGGCCCTGCATTCTTTTTGTGGATCATGAAAATCAATTATTGAGTTTGGTCCAGGCACGACATTTCCGAAAGTCTCGAATTTCATTCCTTAATAATTAACAAGCAGCCGCACATTTAATGTAAACGACCAAAAAATGTGTTGCAATACTGTTCATTAGCAAGCATAGAGCATTAAATCATACAATTATCGGTATCATTTACATAATTATGACAAAGTATACGTTTTAATCCACATTAAAGCACCCGTAAATAAATGCACGCACCAGACAGATTCATATAAAACATATTACTTACCAATTGGGATCTGCCACTGTATAGACGTGTTAGGAATTTCTCCAATTACCAAGAATGGTAATGATAAAATCAAAAATGTTATTATCATTATAGTACTGATTTCTACCAGACAAGGCAAATGTTGTTATTCCCACATAATTACTCTAATAGTCCGGTCATATAAACGACTCTAACTATTCAATAGCCACCTTCCTAATTCTGGTTAATACACACAGTTAAATACAATTAATACTAAAATTAATGGTTAACAACATACAGGGTTTCTTATATAGTAAGCGGTAATAATCATCAGAGACAAGCTCAGCGCAGTATACGATCATATTATTGTCAGTTCCAGCACTGATGTCTTTCAATTGAAATATTCATAAATCGCAATCTGTCTTTCACTCAAATCTTTTGTAATCTAATGTTCTTTACTATTGATTACAATCAATCATTTTTTGTCATACATTCTTGTATTCTTCGGCTTCCTTGAAATCTCACAAACTTAAGGCGTAATGTTTACTGAAGTCAACATCACATTAAGACATTTTAATCGAAAACCAAATAACTGTCATTCAGATATCTTTTAATCAATTCATTCTCATCTGCTTGTAAACGTCGAAAAAGTCTTTATAAATTATAATTGAATATTGTTATCTGGCTTTTATCCATTACTCAGTTCTTTTTCTACAGGATACAAGCAGTGACATTTCCTCTTTATTGAGTATTTTTCTGAAGACATGTCATTGTCTTAAGCCATTACTATTGTCAACAACCTGTCACAAACTCTAACAGGGATAATTGCACGGATGCTGTTAGCTTAAGAAAAAATGATGAATTCTTTGGTTCATTCCTTCTGTTATTAAATCAGCTGAAATCTTTCCTGTATTCTATAAGAAGATGGAGAAGATTATCTCATAAATCATTGAAAATTGTCTGTAGAAATGGCGATTAATTTCAGCAAACAGACCGACCATCAAGTAGAACGAAAAGAGATTTCCAAAGTTTACAAATCTAATTAGGACTATGGAAGAGCTGTACCATAGTGAGATAATTCTAGGAAAATTAACCAATTAAATGCGTATAGAGCAGTAATTTTACATCGAGGACATTTATTTTTCATAACCGATGTTGACACTAATGAGTGTCTTTTGGACCCATAATCCCCAAGGAAATATCTGCAGACAAGTTATATTTAACGATCTGAAGTGCAATGTTTGCTGTTAAGAAACTGAATAATACTTAACTGTAAACTCATTTTAGCAAATATTTTTTCTTTTATAGGTTTATCAATGTCATGGTACTTTAAATTTTCAAATTTCTACATTTTGTTATTTTCAGATATTTTAGAAGCAATTCAGATGTACATGTATTTATAATGATAAGTATTGGAAAATAAAACTTCATCTGTACGTTTTTTTTCGTGCATTAATATGCTTCTGAATGTGAGTGATATTTTGAACATTTATTTAAAGTAGGGGGGGTCAAAGGGGAGCCGGGAAAGGATGGAGATTAATAGTATTTGACAAATAAAATGAAATAATCAAACCTTTTGGTTGGAATCTGAAACTTCAAGAACTCAGCTAAACGTGAACGATTTAAATCCAATTTATTTACTGGTTATATATGCGTATTGAAATATGGCCGTTTGACCTTTGGAATAAGAAAAATAACAATTATACAAATCAAATATGGCATTTTTAGCTTTAATCTCATATCAAATGGTCAGAAGAATTTAACGACAGTTAAACATATAATGTTGCACGATTAAAGGAGACCAAAAAGGAAAAAGTTAACTGTTGTCTATATGTATACAAGGTTTTTATTTCTAATAACACTTAAAGATGTTCAGTAGAATACGGCTAGAGTGACTTTGTACCGTACAATAACGGGTTGCGTTTACTTGCATCACACATGATCAGATTTATTAGTTACGTCGGTGGGTCTCTCCGGGTACTCTGGTTCCTCCACCAGTAAAACTGACCGCCGTGGTGACTGAAATATTTTTGAAAGTTGCATTTAACTCCAATCAAACAAAAACCAAACAATTAATAGAATTTGGTATACAAAACAACCTTTTTATTCACCTTTACTTAATAAAGGTGACAATTCCTTCAAATACCACGGTTTAGGACAATTTTTTTTAGATAGGTATGAAAATGTTGAATTATTTAGTCTAAAAAGGTCGATTACTTTTATTGGCAAAAGAATACCATTGTTAGAACAACAGCCATATCATGGGGAACCGGAGGTGCCACTATTTTGTCCTACCAAAATTTTCGGTCATTTTATTTCGCTACCGTAGGATGTAACTTCTTTATTTGTGAAAGGAAATACCTTAAAAGGGGCTTATTTTAAAGAAAAATTATTCAGCTTTTTGGTGAAGTAAACCATGTATTTGTATTCCTTTGCATTTAAACGCAGGATTCGAAAAAAAACACCACTCTGTCGTGTTCAGCCCTTTTTGAAGTTCATTACCTTGTTAGTGTTTGTAGTACATTAAGTATATTTTTATTACGCGTCCTGCACCTGTGCATCTTTTTACAATTGTCACCTTTGACGCATTCGAAAGATAACTTATAAGTTAATATATCAGCCACACCTAGAAACGATTTGCCACAGACCTAGATATGTCCCGTTGTACATACAGCAATTGTCTGCTTATTCACAATGCAGTAGTTTATGCTCTACATTTTGATACCGATCATTTGGAGATTTTTGTGTGTACATGTAGATTAAGGCAGGATATTTTTAATAAAGTATATACAAGTGTAAGAAAATCATCTCAGCTTAACAGTTAAAATTGTCGAGACATATGATTTTTGTAAAACGCAACACAGTCGGGATGATTGGTTTAATTTTTGTCCTTTAAGTGTTTTTGTTATGTCCTAGTGAGGCAATGCTTTTTAACATTCTATTCGAGACCTCTACTTTTGAGATCGTCGGTCTATTTTCACTTTTGACTATTTAAAAATAGAAGATGTGACATGATTGTCCATGAGACAGCAACCCACCAAACGACAGTAGAATTTAAACGTCAACAGGTTCCATTGCGGCCTTTAACAATGAGCCCATACCATAACGGAAGCTGTTAAAGCCCCGCAATACAAAATGTGAAACTATACATACAACACGACAATCGACCTAATCTAAAGCAAAAACCGTGAACAAATAATTAGACAAGGACAACCAATGGACTACATGCTCCTGGCATGAGACGGGCACATATATGTGGCGAGGATAAATGTCATGTTTCAAAAATTGCGTAACGTTCCTTAGACCAGAATTTTCCTCGAATTATTTTCTAGATATTTTCCGACAGCAGTTATTGAGATGAAATGGTAAAATTATTTTTTAAAGTACACGGTGTACTTTTTAAAATTAAAAAGTAGTTACCATTTCCAAAATATGGCAGCTGTGTATCTTCTATGATTCAATCTATTTTTTTCCAGTTTGTGATTGAGGTACCGTCTCTTTGATTTACTGGGAAAACAATGAGCGATCAGTTAAGCTTAAAAATACAATGAAAGCAGTTTTTTACAACCAGGTAAACTGGTAATAATTTGTCTGACCTGTTTATTTGATTATCGATTCTTTGTTAACTCTTTTGTTGCTTACTAAACAAGGATATATATGCCCATAGGTAGATGTCTGTTGAATAGTGCTTCAATTTATAAATGTAAAAATAAATGTATAACAAAATACCAAATCAAATTTAATACAATTTATTTCCATTTCGTTGACTGACAAGTCGTCAAGGTAATTTAATATAAAGTACAAACATCAGAACCAAAAACTATTTAGAGAACCAGAAGCCGAAACTAAGCTAATAGTAACCTCTACATCAGTGGGTAGAAAATGAAAATTTCCAAAATTTTGACAAATTATAAATGGTCAATTAAAAGACAATTATGTAATAAATAACTTCCCATGTCTAATTTCCGATGTCAGTAGAGTAATAATGTGGTAAGAGTAACAGAATTCTCACCAATGTCTGTGGAGGAGATTGATTGCATTAGGAAATCACATTTGATATTCTCACAGGAACAAATATTTAAATGAACATTATATTTAAACTTTAAAAATGCTTTCGTGTGATATATTCCTAAATTTATTTATCAGATTTCATCTATACTTCTCTGCTTCCGGTAGGATTAATTTTTTCCAGAAATTCGGAAATGCAGGATGTAAGCGGTTAAGTACTTTCAGTTGTATGATTGCGTGCCTTGTCATATCTATGAATAATAGTTCATTTGAATTTGATCCTATTCTTAACCTCGTATTTTATACCGAGTCTGGTATTGTATACGAACTGTAAAGCAATTTCCTGGAATATTACGATGCGTCTATACAAACACTCTCCAGCTCTAATAATAAAGTAAGATAATTTGGTTGTAAATCAATTTAGTGCTCTGTTATTAGAGGATAAACACCTGGTTATTAGCGATACCAACATGGCTGGAATTGCTTCAGGCTAACTCTATTACCCTCGCTCATCCTAGCTACTTCAATTCCCGTCATTAGGCCATCACAAAAGATTTAAACGGCAGAAATGGAGAGGAAGCAAATTAGAAAATCAATACTTTCTTCTAAGACGTTAAGCCTACGTGCTTTACTTGCACAAAATAATGAGTTTTCTCTTTCTGATAACCTTAGAAAATATTTCTCCTGGCCGGTGGAAAATCACTAGTTTGTATGGCTTTATATTCAATCAAACCATAATGTTTCATATCAACATATTACATGTATTAAGCGGAATATTTATTCTAGGATATCAACTTGAATTGGTATTAGGAATCTAGCAAAGATTGAGAACATTAATATGTTTTTTATTTTGCTCACAGAACATGGCAACTAAAGTCCACTATGGTGAACCCTAGTGTCCTATTTGATCTGATTTATCAAGCTGTTATATATTTCAGACAGGATAAGAGATACGGAGTTGTTGGGATGTGCTGTGTTTTTCTTTATATTAGACCCCCACTCATGTCCAGATAAATTAGAAAATATTTCAACTTTTAATTGTTTTTGTTAACTGACTTACATCAATATTTACATGTTTTGATGGGCGCACTGTTAAAAATTATTTTGTCAAGTCTTGATTGAAACTGAATCACCCGTGATTTGTCCTGTTCTTCATTTACCATGCTTTTCATGATCTAACCAAAGAAAGAGTATGGAAATAAAATACGCGTATTCTAGAAATAAAAAAGGAAATCATTTGACCTATCATATTGGCTTACAAGCTCTCGACGAAGACTGCCAAGATTTACACTAAGAAGTTAAAATTACACGTTTTGTAGAATTGTCTCGTCTGCAGTTAAGGCTTGACCGTCTTACTGGTAGTTGGTTTCCTGTCCTCCTTTCGAATTCCTCGACTGAACAAATAATTATCTTTCTAGAATTTCGATCTGAACTGAAAGCTTAACAATAATGGGAACATGTTGTGAGTAAAAAATTTCAGTGATTTTGTTGTCAGTGTGTATGTTAAAAAGCCTTAAACTGATCAATGATTTACTCGTATCTTTTACTCTTTGCTCCTCGTCGTAGCAACCAATGATTCTAAATCTATTTGGTGATGGATTGAAGTTTCAATTTATCGTGAAAATGTTTAATAATATTATTTTTAAAGAAGGATAATTTAAAGTTAAATTGCGTTTAAATCAGATTTGCATATACACCCCTGCCGGTAAGCTCGTTGCCATTCGATAAAAAACCCGTGCATATAGCTTCAATATCAAGAAAAATATAAAATGATGAATTTAATATATTGCCGGAATGTACCAAAATATGGTCGACTTGTTTCTGCTAATGATCTCATCATTTGAAATGGTGGTTGCTTTGAATATGGAGAACTCCATCAAAACTAACTATTAATCAATTTAATTGCTATTAATCTATATGAAACAGCTACAGAATTATAGGATATGGGTTTATTGCTTTCTGTAGTTCTTAGGAAAACATATATAATTATAATTCATATTGTGACAAAAATTAAAATCAATGCATTTATTACTAATTAAGGAATCTCATTACCTTTCATTTCTTCAATACTCTACAGGAACAGCTGATTTTTGTTAGGTACACTTGTCTAACTCCATAGATTTTTCTGATAGTTTTTAAATTTTTTTCTTTTTTACTAATAAACTAAATTAGTAGTTGTCGCTTGATATCTCCTAAAATATGTAATACCATGCCTTTTCGTATTCTTTGATATGTCAACAATCGATTGTGAATTCTATGTTTACACAGACAAACACACTTATAACCATCAACCCAGACCACTTTCTCTGATAACACACAAGCAAAGAAGCTTCAGAATTGTTGCACAGATTCATCAGACAAATTTAAAAGAATTAATTGATATTATGTAAATTGAATTTTACTATAATGGCGGAAAATGAGGCCATTTATTATCTATTTGGTAGCTAGAAATGTTGGCCTGAATGTTTCTAATGCTGTTTAAAGTTACCCTTTAATCAAATATTTTGTTTGCTTTGCTTGATTCACTGCCATAGGCCGGTAACATGTTAACAAACAAAAATTCAATACCCATACATTAAATCGGGGAACCAAAGGGCTGCCAATGTTGATGGACACCAGAATAATAAATTGGATAGCGCCGGAGAGTTGTGGAACTGTGCACGCATTGACCACCTATAACACGCTGTTGAAAGGAACACTGGATTTAGGTTTTTCAGCGAGTTATGAATTTATACATACTCAACAACCAAATACATCATCAACTATCTTGGACATCACTTTTTCGGTCCTGTGCCTGTGGGACAGGAATTACTAGTGCGCAATCTTTCCCTGACAACCATTTTGTATCCCTATACCGTGAAGTTCACAAATGAACTATTTTAGCGTGGTTTCTTATCAGTTTACCCTGACGCGCCTTTGAGTGTGTGTAATATTTTTTTATATCCACATTGGTTTAAAGAGTCGACGGCTCTTCGAAAAAAATGTTTGTTAGATACACTTGTGCAACTTTTACCGGTTGTGACTAACAAATATTGTGAATATACACCGGCTTTGATTACTGAGTAACACGACGGTTGCCACTAGTGGAGGAGGATTTGCCTACCCTTCCGGAGCACCTAAACTCACCCTGGTTTTTATTGGGTTCGTGTTACTCCAGCTTCAGTTTTCCGTGAAGTGTTGTTTGTTCTATGTTTGTCTTTTGTTTCATTTTGTTGGCCATGGTCTTGTTTGTCTTCCGACTTAAATATTTCTATCTGCCCCTTTGGTATCTCCGAATTCCTTATAAAGGTTACCTTTTATATAAATTTATAAATACGCTTACCAAGCTACCACTGATCATTCTGCTAATTAATCCTAATGAGTCCATATAGGTAAGCAATAGAAATAAGATGCATTCTAGGTTACATATGCAACATACTGGACTAAAGTTTACATGACAGGCATACATCTGGATCAACGATGAAATTTTTTTTCTTAATTCGGGAATCTACATGTATTTTCACTTTAATTGATTTAATATTCAACAATAATCAAATCTACAAATCTAATTAGAAACTTTCCTGGTGTATTTCTCATTGGTCATACTTTTTTTTTCAAAACGCTGAATGAGAAGGGACTCCTCATATTTTTAAACAATTTATTATATTTTCTGATTTAATTTTCGTTGGGTTTGATTGATTGATTGTTGTTTAACGTCCAGTGGCAAATATTTCATGCATATTCAGGACGGAAACAAGTTAGCAAACAATACATCAACATGTAGACTGTAACAAAGGGACCGGTAGGGAGGGACTTTTAGACTGCCACTGGAAAAATTGCTGGTTGGATAGGGGCGGAAAATTCAGCCTTGTAACTGGCCGCCTACGGACCACTCAAAAAGAGCTGTTACGAGGGGTTTTTGGCGTGCTACCAAAATGAAACGAAAGACAAACATAAACACAAACACATTACACTGAAATCTCGAGCTGGAGTAACACGAACCCTACAAAAATCATGGTGAGTTCAGGCGTTCCAGAAGGGTAAACAATTACTGCTCCACTAATGGCACCCATCGTGTTACTAACTAGACACAGCTGGTTTATAGTCAAATTCGATGTTAGTCACAAACAGAATAGGAACGGATTTGTAGAGTCACGACAGTGGGACGTCATCTATTGTCATTTGTAAAATGAATATTTCGCACTTATTAGTTCGGACCTCCCCATTCTAGACAAAATGTCAAAATAAATGAATCCATTTTGGGCATAAAAATATAAAATCCGATACTTACCAGAGAGTTGATAGTTATTAGGTTATATTCAGTCTGAACAACTACAGGAGATGCTGGTAGTACTAATTTGTTATACCCAGTAAATATAGCTGTATGGATATCGTTGGCGTCACTCACTGTGTATGATAATGTCGGTTTTAATAAAGCTGTAAAAAAATAGATTAACGAATAATAAATAAGTACAGTTTAAGGTTTGTTGCGAATAAAAGGAGTTTCGCATTCATTCAAATATCACCGTTTAAAAGTTACGAGATGGCACAATATTTTTGCGAAAAATTGTTATTATCTACATCTCAAAATATAAAAATGAAGTTAGGAACAATATTTAGTGCACCAAATACCACAACTGTTGTCTACATTTATTCATGTGATGATCTAACCCAAAATAGCTGAATCTTTAAAGAGATAATCCAACATCTAAGGGATATAACTCTGAAAAAAATCAACTTTATGTTTTAATCTTTTATGATTGAAGTTTAATGCTTTTCTTTGATCAAAAGTTTTGATAATGAAATTGTTATATGGCTATTCAAATTATACCAAGGAAATTTGTGGTTGAAATTTCTTGAAATTATGATTTTTCCCTCATTCGTCAAAGTTAATTACCCAACAAACTATTAAGAAAATTAAACGATCGCAATTAATTTTATTGATGGTGTTGGGTACCACCTAAAGGTGGGAAGATGCTCGCGTTTTACTACAAAAAGGTTAAGTGTAGATTTTTTGTCGTGTTAACTACAGAAACGATGCAAATGCACGATCAAAATTTTCCATAAATGTCACAATCTTCTTATATCTGTCAAACCATCAACGTATTGATATACGAATAATAATAATCCGTGCTTTTACATTTAGGGTGAAATCTGTTTTTCTTTACATGAATTTTAAAAACTTAAACCTTAATAGAGCAATTCAACACTGTCAGCATATACTCAATATCTGTCAAAATAAACAAAATAATAGTTTCATAAAAAAAAAATCCGTGAATATTCGACCTGGTGGTAACTTCCAGTGGCAAATATTTCTTGCATATTCAGGACAAAACAAGTTAAACAATTATCAAGACTTACCGAAAGAGGGGGTTGGTTCATTGACACAATAGGGAAACGGCTTTTGACTATCATTAAAAAATGGAGGGATGGGTAGGGACGGAAAATTTAGTCTTTTGAAGCAGCATCAGCCGCCTCTTTTTCGAAATCTACAAGAAGAATCTCTTACGTGCATGGAGCATGGCATTCTCCACCAACGTCACAACCCACTATGGTCCACGGCCAGGCGTCCCGTATTATAACGAGAGGGTCCCCTATCCACCAGCAGGGGAAAGCGCTGGGTCAGCTCTGTGGGTCGAGCTCTGGAGACCAGATCAGTGCCCGGAAAAAATTAAGAAGCTCCAAAGGATATTTAATGAATATTCATGAAAATTTGACAAAGCTATTAGTTGAAAACAACCTTTTATTATGAGAATTTACCTCTTTAAGTAAATCTCTTCGTCGCAACCAAAACAGACGACACAAGGCCGTACTATCTGTTGGCTTTAAATTCCGACTTGCAACCGATGGAGTTAAACCCATTTTGTTAGCCATACCTCGTGTCAGAAGGCTAACGTTGTATATAATGTAATTTGTTTGTATAAACAGAAGTCTACATACCTGTTGTTGTTAAAAAATCAAATTTTTGTAGTTCCTCCACTTTTAAGAACCAACAAATATTACAAGGTTTAAACTAAAATTCTATACTGTATTAAAAAGTGTCTGTAGAATAGTAAATCCACCCTGTGATAAGAAGCTTTAGTGTTTAAAACAGTCATTCAATGATGTGAATTTATAATATGGGGTAGAATTATATACTGTAAAAGAAGCAATATTCGTGTTGTTTCAATTTTCGCTATCTCTGCGGACATGAATTTATCGCGAAAAAAGTATCCGCAGAATGTTAATTTTTAACTGAATACAACTACAAGATAATCAATAAACTCAAATATGTTTCCGCGAAAATTGAAATCCGCGAATACTAATACTTTTACAGTAATTAAATGTAAAATACAAAGAAGCTAAAACACTAACCTGAGTATACAGCTAACAAGAGTAACGTTTGAAGTTTACTTAGCCGCGCCAGATCCATTCTTAAGAATCCGAATTCGGTCAATTGTCTTTCAGTTGTAACACTAAGCTTTCGTTTAAAAATTAATTAATCCTTTCATTGATCTATCTATCAATATTTGAATATACAATCATCATTATATCATCCTGACCTTCCTGAAATGATTGAATATTTAATTATTAAGGAAAGACAATATACAGTTAGATGTTGTTGTTAAGAAAACTTTCGCCTTCATGGTGGATGAGTACACTAAAACCCAAAACGATAATAAGTGCTTCTTCAATTAAATATATATCTTTATTTATTCCATGTATTAATGACCCAAGATGAATTGATATAAAAACAATCTTTCAATGATCACTTTGAACAGAAACTGTGTGTTTTGATAAATAAGATATCATTGTAAGTTGTCTGTAAGTGGTATTTCATTTAATAAAAACGGAATTATATTTTCAGGAAGGATATGTTAAGTAGGTACTTTTAACAATGTTGATTATGCTGATAAGTTTTATTATTAAGTAAAATAAAAGTAAAAAACTGTGCCTAGTACATAACATAAAAGCCTACCGTTATTTAATATCACAACGAATTTAAATGTGGAACGTCTTTACAAGAATAATAAAAATAAACAACATCGTTGACAAGGAAAACATAATTATGTTCTAAATTCACTCTGTTCAAACGAACATAAATCATTTATGTGCTTAAATTCTCCCAATTTTTAAAACAACATACATATATGAATACGGCCATAATTAAGAAACAACAGATATATAGGTTCTGTAAGGCGCGGTGACCACCTGTTTAATAAACAAACACAAAAAACATACATTTCATTGTATAACAGAGACATAACTAATGTCTCTTAAACTATTGTCCATATAAATCATTATAATTCACTGCATTGGACTGGTTACAAAATCTACAAAATATGAAAATCAAAATTACAAAACAGTAACAAATCTCAATCACACAATATATCATTTAACTTGTATGCATAATACTATCATATATTACTGCTAAAATCAAACTTAAACCTGTCGTGGTCACTGTCAGAACCTCGATACCTTATTCACAGGTAAATTTGGTTTAAATACCAAGCGGGAAAACCGGTTCACTCCTTTTGTGAAATACAATAGGAAAAACCTCATACAAAAATTATTACGCTTACCGCACATAATTAAATTATATTCTAACATACAATTGCATGGGACCTGGGTGGCCGAGTAGTCTAGGTAGTTGATTAAAATTTACCTGTACATATCACTGTAGCCAATCACCTATATGCCGTGGGTTGCGCTCGGGTTTGTACTATACATTAACGGGTTGAAGCCCACTAAACCAACATCGATTTTTGAAAAAAAACCATTATTATTCCCCCGTGGTCAGCGCGGTGCTATTGAACCAGCTGATCACTATCTACGACATGATATTCAAAGACATCATGAAAACCTTTCCACTAAACAATTGGTAACAAATGACAGTCTGCTGTTTGGATCTCATGAACTTATTACAGGGCAAAACGTGAAACAATTTTTTTGGCAGTACAATCATTTATAATTTCTAGCAAACGGTTCGATAGAAATAAATTTGATTCAACATTCATTTTCTCTTTCTTCCAACAATCATGACAATCAACATCTATTTACTCATCATTTATTGAGCATTTAAAAATAAAATAGTGTTAAAAATCAGTTTTTTCTCCACACATTACTTTTACTAAAATTGATTTTTTTCTTTTCACCATTTTTCACACAGAAACCTTATTGTAACCTATGTTATTTATACCGCATCATCTGGTATATTGTTTATGTTATTTTATTTTATTTTGTAGCAATACATACATGTAATAGTTAAATTTCATTTTTTCAGGAAACGGATTAATATAAATTTAGTTTACAGACCACACAAGTAATTCATTTCATTTGTATGTTATGTTTCGTCATTTATTGTATGGTAAATTTAATAAGAATTTATGATTAAATATGTTTACACTAAGTAGATTAAACTGAATTTTAAATTTGGTATCTAATTTTGTGCTGAAACTAAATATAAACAACGTCTTAAGAATTTTTAATTATGTGTTTAAATTTCTTGTATGTTTACAAAGAATGTTTTATAATTTCAAGTGGGTGTTTGGTATAGATTTTCATCAACAACAGTATCAGGAAGTCCTATCAATAAAGAAGAAATTTGTCCTATTGAGTGTGTGCTTTTGTTGTTTTAGTATTTAATAGTAGGATATAAGTATATTAGACAATTTTTTTAAATATTTTTTTATTGAAAGGAATATTGGGTACTGCAAGATTAACATGAATAAATTGGATGCTTAATTTGATACACTACCAGATATGACGTATAATTGCATTGTTTGATTGAATGGTGCTTAACTCCAGTGGCAAATATTCCATGTATATTCAAGACGAGAGCATATTAATGATGAGTGATGATGAATGAAACATGCTTTGTACTAGACCGACACGCTGAGACGGATTTTTAACGTGCTAGCTCACAAAAGCAACACTCCACAGGAAGACGTGCAACTTTACCCAGACACATTATTCTGACTCTGGGCCGACCAGTCTATGTTCTTACTCCTAAGTGCTGCGTACAGAATATACCAATTTTTATGTCTTTGGTTTGACCCGGCCGGGGAACGAACCCAAGACCTTCCGCACTCGAGGCGAGCACGCTAACCATTACACCACCGAGGTTGTCTGTATAATTACAGTAATTTACAAAATGTTTTGAGAATGTTTTGATAAAATTTAAAAAAATGTGTTCCTGGAATAAAATGATAATATAAATTAAATATAAGTTAAAATATACACTCCGACAAAAGTTAAGCGCCACCTTATTTATTTTGTAAATATCTTTTTTAAACTTTATATTTATAACACGTGGTTTTGCGACCACATATTTGTCAACATAAACTTCAATTTGACATGCAAAGCATCATCAATCGATTATTTTGTGTTGTGTAAAAACCAGTTCTCAGTTAGTGTGATACGTTTTAACACAAGGCGTGTTTGCCAATTTTAAGTTATAGAAGTTAAGATTGTGCATAGTTGCTGGAAAAGTAATGGTTAGGCGATAACTAAGTATAGCGGAAAGATGGCAAGCAGTTGGCATGTCACAGACGGGTTTAAGCAACAGAAGGGTGGCACAGCGTGTT
>JAULBM010012716.1:0-11618 GCA_032357055.1 Geukensia granosissima
GTTGGCCATGGTCTTGTCTGTCCTCGACTTAACGATTTCTGTCTGCCCCTTTGGTATCTTCGAATTCCTTTTACGTGATTTTTTTTTTCAAAATTAAATCTGATGACCCCATCTGACATCCAAGATTGCCGTCACAGCAGAACATAATAAAACATATTACCTTATTAGTATGGGAAATTCATTAAAAAATCTCCTTGTCTGAAACTTTCTGAATTAAATAATAAATAAAGACAAATTGCATTGAGGATTGTTCAATAATTTGCATATTCACAAAACAGAGTGAGCATCTCTTTATTTGGGTATTGCCCATTTATATTTTTTGTTATGTTTTCTTTTAAATGAGTATCTTGATTTCACAAAATAAAACACACAAAGTTACATATCACATTTAACATACATTGTATAACTTTTAAAAGGTCAATCAGGATCACGAAAGGATTCTACATAAATAGAGTGGTATGTTTCTATGTACTTATTGCAATATTACATTTTGATTCTTCATGAAAATCTATTTATATTAGCAAAAAAAATAGAAAAAATAAGAACAATAACTTAGACAGCAAAACCAAGGTATGACCTACTCACAACCTTTGTCATATTGGACATAGTCCCTGTGAACCTATCAGTGTTGTTGTTTTAACAACCTTTTTTAAAACGTTTGTCAATTTTCATTTCATGCTGACAAATTAAAATTGATACTGGGGTTATAACTGTATTTCGACATGAATTTCTTTTTTTTTTTAAGAGGGCACTGTCTTGCGGGAACTACAATATACCTTGACCAATCACATGATATATTGATGCGTCATGAATTCAACATTAGAGTAAGAATAGATAGGAGGCATTGTCGACCTATGAAAAAAACAAAAACCCTATATTTTTAAGTAAAAAAAGTGACTATTTACACAACTGAACAGTTAAGCACTTTTTTCGTCATATCTTCTCAAGTTTCTATATATTAAATACATATTTTGGGGTGAACTTTGATAACGTGCATTAAAATTAAAAAGTTAAAACAGGCAGTTTTATTATTGAATTGTTACATTTCGAAAATCAGGTGGCCTTCAACTTTAATATGACCAAGTGTATGGTGGTGGTATCGGTATCTGATTTTACGGTTGCATAGTTTTGCAGTGTTTTTTGTAATAATATTAATCAGATATTTTCTTGGAATCCTGTCATTGTTTTATCGACATAAAAGCAATTTAAAATAGGTGTTCGTCTTGTTTGTTTACATTTCACCGACCTTGATTTTTATTTTGTTTTAGTCTCTGTCATTACCGTGAAGTTAGCCCGCAATTCTCAGTAGAAAAATTCGTTTGGAAATTAGCCCTCAATTTGCCAGCCTGCAGTTCGGTAAGTCAACTTGGGTAATCCAAACATAAACTTTTGAAATGAACAAATAACAGATTAACTCACGATATCTATCCAGATTTTGCAAATATTGTCCCCAAACACACATGGACGACATTTTCTGTTGAAGGAGAATTTTTTATTTATTTATTTGTTGTGTATATGTTGTTTTTTTTTGTATATTTGGTGATTTTAATATGGGCAAAGTACATCACAAGATTAATTTTTCGATAAAACCGAGTAAGTATCAACGTCTTATATTATATTGTTTGTATTATGAAATTATCTTTTCTTTTGCTACGAGTCATCAACTTTTCTCACACCTAATAATATATATTCTTCTATTAAATTTGTCTTTCCAACATGTTGAAAATAACTATTCTAGGCAAAGGACGAGGTCGTTAAGGCCCATTTTTGGCCCAAGAATTTGGCTAAAAAATGAAAATTGGCAAATGTCTATTGTTTCATATTTTTGTAGTGGATTATGTCTATAAAAAGAAAATCCAACAGATTTTTTTGTTTAATTAGTTCTACAAAGGTCACATGACCCATCAAAAATGCTTTTAAATGTGAAAATACTAAGAAATTTATTAATTTGAAGCAATATTTGCTACTATTTCGGCGATCTTAATATAGATTGCACAAAAACATCACAACCAAACTTTGCGTAATTAAAGATCTATCAAGTACAAATGTTTGGTTAGAATATATTGATGTTTTTGTGCGATCATATCTTTTTCGAACAACACCTCCAAAAACTGAGGATTTTTACAGAAAATTTTAAATTGTCAAATTACTTAAATATACCATTTAATTTTGTCGAAATGACGAAAAGTATACAAGAAAAAGAAATGAATTATTGAAAGATTATTATTAAACAGCATTTTCACAACAACTTATTTTTGTCTCACAAAATCTAAAATTTGGGCCAAATATGGGGCTTAACGTACCTACTCCTTTATCAGTTTTTTGCGCATAGTTTTTTTTTTACAGTATAAAAATCGATTTTCTGAATTTCATATAAGGGTACCATCTTTCGGAACCTCTCTTGACCTCAATTTGTACACAATTTTTTAGGAAGAGGGCTCGTTGGAAAAAGGGTATCTATGACTACCTTAGGATATCTAGAGTTAACGGGTAAATTCCTGCTATAGTAGCTACGCCAACTGAAAAGACATGCACAAAATACTGCTAAGTTTGCCTATAATAGTAATTTTCAACAAGTGGGATAGTCACATATAATGACAAGAATATATATTGTTATGTGTGTGAAAAGGTTGATGCCTCATGTCAGAAGACATGATAATTTCATAATTAAAAAAATAATATAAGATGATGATACTAACTCGGTTATATCCAACAATTAATCTTGTGAGGTTTACTTCGCTGATACTAGAATCCTTTATAAACCACTAAATATGCAAACAAAGATATACACAACAAATAAATAAATAAAAATTCCTTTTCCGTAAAAAATGTCGTTCATGTGTGTTTGGAGGACAATATTTGCGAAATCTGGATAGATATCGTGAGTAAATATGTTATTTGTTCATTTTAAAAGCTTGGATTACCCAAGGTTACTTACCGAACGGAATTGCGGCCTGGCAAAATGCGGGCTAACTTCCATCGTTTTTCATCCGAGAATTGCGGGCTTACTTCACAGAATTGTCTCTGTCACCCAGACTCTTTGCTGTCGCAATATAGAGTCTGGGAAGAGTGCATGTAAAAAGTTGTTACCAATAGGGGGCGCTACAAATTAACTATTTGAATAAAACAATATTTACAAACATCCGTATATTTTTTAACGAAGTCTTGTTTTGTTTTGACTGGTGTTAAACGCCACTTTCAGGAACAGATATCTACATTAATACTATGTGTATATTTTTGTTTCTGTTCTTTTCTTTGTTTAATATTTAAAAATGTGTTTATATCTCTTATATAATTGCTGGGCACCAGAGAGATCTCAAGGGCTCAACCCACAATGCTGACCCAGCGCGAACCCCAGGTGGCGGATAGGGGAGGCTCTCTCGTTGGGGGTTGCCATGTTATAATACGGAAAGCCTGGCCGTGGACCACTGTGGGTCACGTGTATGGAGAGTGCCACGCTGCTTGCACGTAAAAGACCCTTTTTGTAGTTTTCGAAAAAGAGCAGGTTTTTGCCGCTACGAAAGGCTAAATTTTTCGTCCCTACTCATCTTTCCCTTTTTCCAGTGGCAGTCAAAAACGTTGCCCTGTTATGTCCTATCCCATCCCTTTTTCGATATTGATAATTGTAAAACTTGTTCTCGTCCTGAATATGCATGAAACATTTGCCACTGGACGTTAAGCAACCAACAATCAATCAATCAATCAATCAATCAATCAACCAAGACAGGTCATTCTGACTTTGGGCCGTTCAGTTTTTGATCGTCCATGCTTAGCAGAGAAACTTTTTAAAAAGAAAATTGTGGGTACATTAGAAGCATGGGTACTTCCACCAAATGAAATTGAAAGAAAAAATCAAGGCGAACAGCATATATGATATCTTTCTTTTTAATAAAACTAAAAACTGTAGTTACGAAATTAACCATCTTGATTGCAATTGCGAACTTCGACCTAGTTTTGAGACAATATTACGTTATTGTTTTGGTATTTAAAGTATCAAGTAACTGAAAATGACGTGAAATTAGACCTAATCATGTCATTATATATAAGTATATCTATTACACTGTGCATAGTGTACAGAAACACCATAATTACTTAACTGCGTCGTACATTTGTTAACGAACATTCCGAGTAGTGTTCAAACAAAAATGAATAACTGCCGTAGAACAAAATATATACGAAACCGAATCTCAATCGAGATGAAGGAAAATTCATGTACTTAAAAAACTAAGCTTCATGTTTTCGCGCTTTTTCTAAGTATCTACACATCATAGGTACACTTAAAAATTACAACTGTTATTCCTAGACACTATATTTAAAAAAGTGTAGATGGGAACTGCTATAAGTCATTTGGCATTGACCTCTTTTTTCACGGTCCAGTGATTATGTTAATTTTTGTGTTAAGGTATTTTAAAAAAAGAGACATATCAGAGGTCATCATTATTTGTTGCAAGAATTCATTCTTAGATGTTCCTGTCACTCTACCTTACGTCATATGTCCTTGACCTCGTTTTCATAGATGAGTGTTTTGTAAAGTTTGCAACATATTTTCAAATTAAGACCCTTTTTCTTAATAACTATAATATACAGATTCAGTTTATTTGTCAGATAGTTCTGAAGGGGTTCGGTCCAGTCTGCCACATGTCATTTCACCTTGAACCTTTTTTATGGTCCACTGCCTTAGATTAATTTTGATCTGTCTCAGTCATGATACATATGACATGACAATATTTGGTCTGCCAATTTATTCTTAGGTGTGCATGTCAGTCTGCCTTATGGCATGTGTTCTTGGCTTCATTTACATTGTTGAGTGATTTTGTTAAATTTGCAAAATATTATCACATTCAAGCCCATTTCTCAATAACTCAATAACTTTTCTGAGTTTGTGAAGAACGTCAGTCATTGAATGTACTGACGGTATAACATACTAATAAATAAGACTATAATTGTATCCACATAAATGGTCAATGTCGTTTAAACATGCGAGACATTTTAGTGCCCACACTTGTTTTTTTTCGGTGTACGTGCTCATTTTATCTACATGTTGAAGCAATGATTCATATGTCACTTTATTTTTCCGACGACCGCTGACATGTATATAGTTTACAATCCTTAATAAGATAGAACCATAAAAGTACATTGACTGCATAATAAGAAACGTGTGATGAATTTACAAAGAGTAATTGCATATTTTATTGAAAAATGTAATGTTAATCACTGGAAATAACTTCTTATTAAAAACATCAACAACAGTTTACAAATTTAAATCAAAATGCCGTTAATCATGTTAATTCTACCTCAAAGCTAAAAGTTAAGTTGCTTAGAAACGACGTTCTTCACATTCCGCAAAAAGGTTAAAGTACGCTGCTTCCGTTGAAAGCTGGGGTGTGTTTGTTTCACTTGAATCTGAAACATGATTCCAGATCATTTTAAAAGAGATAAATGATTCTACAATTGAAGTCATAACCAAAATCAGTAAGTTGGAACATTATGTTTCTTAAATGGTTGGAGCATGATTCTGATTCGCTCAATCATGATTCTAAAACATGTTTCAGATATAGGTGAAAAAAAACAAACCCCTGGTATCCCAAAAACCGAAGCGCAGACTTCAACAACATGGATGATGCAAAAAAGTAATCGGGCACGTTCGTTCACTATATACAAGATGCACTCGGAAATCCGCTTGTCATGGCGCGTGCGGAAAAAAGTTGGAGTAATATATGTATAGTAAACGTAAAGTCTATTAAGTATGTAACGTATTTTACTCAAGTTGAGTTAACATAATCTTTATTCAAATTAAAATTAAAACCAGACAATTTTTAATATCAAACTGGTAAGAATGCCTCGACCCAAATCGCGCTGATATGGAAGTCTTTGGATGATGACGCGATCGATATGCAAAAGACAATGTTAGGATCTTTAAGAAATACGTTTCTGTTATGTTTTAAGAAAAATATATCCATATCAAACATTTAAGCAACGATGTGGTAACGTGACATTCCTTCGTTGTATTTGAAGATCGTAGCACAGTTCCTTTAAATTAAATACACACATGTATACACGTCATTGTAACGTTATTTACACAAAATTGTTATCATAGAAGTTCATGTTTACCTCGTAATGGTTTTTCTTTTAGGTCACTCATCCAACAGACGGGAAAATCGCATTAGGTTGTTAAATATTGATCTCCTCCAAAGCATATTGCGAGAAACATTATATCAAAAGCGGTCAAAGGAACAGCCACCACCACCGCCACCTTCACCACCACCACCACCACCGCCACCTTCACCACCACCACCACCACCTACCACCTTCCACCACCACCACGACCACCACCGTCCACCAAATACCACCACCACCACAACCTTCACCACCACCAAAAAGCACAACAACAACAATAATAGTAATAATTTGTTTTTTATTGGGATTTAACGCCACTTTCAACAATATTTCAGTCATCAGGCGTGGGGGTCCGTTTAAACTAGTGGAGGAGGCCAGCGATTTCGGAGAGAGCTACCGACCTTGGGAGGGTAACTGACAAACCTTTATGATGCTAGTCAAAAAATATAAGGAGAGACTTCCTTTTGGCATCCCTTTGAACAAGCATAATATATACATGGTGGGGTGCCAAAAGGAAGTCTTGCTTTTAATAATAATAGTTTTATACAAAACCAAAAGAAAGTCCAAAGAGAACAGAACGTACTCTTTAGGCGGTGACTTAATGGTATACTGAACGTTGTATATTATGATAGTATATATGTTAAGAAAAGAATGTTGGACAAAAAGAGTAAATATTTATTTTGATGTTCAGGTGGCTAATCAAATATATGTTGGTACATGTAAATTTTGTTTGAAGTGCATATTTTAATATATTATAATATACGACAACGTTGTCAGGGCACAGGAACCTAATTTTGATCTTTATGATGTTGTTATCGAATAAGCATACATAATTTTGTATGATTTCAAACTTGTTACCTGTCGAAATTGACGTATGAGGTTCTAAAAGTGTAGACTGATACAAGGACGTCCGGATATTTCACGTGTTTGTCCGCGTGATATATATGTTCACCATTTTACACTGGTGCAACCATGCGGAAAGAACGTGCAACAATTACGTAACAACATTGAACCAGTAACACGAAAAGATGACTGTAGGTTCATTTGACATGATGCACTCGACCATACGCCTTGTTAAGACAACAATTGAATGCAGCTTCCTTTTTACGCCAATACGTGATTGCAGCTGCACCTGACTTGTAATGCAAAGTGACGTTAAAACAGCTAGATACAGTTTTTGAACTTGGATTTTGAATTTAACGGAAAACTGTCCAACTAAATGAGATTGGTTACTGAAGCTCTCATAATTTTTCTTCCAAATGAGGCTAATATACCACCAGCCTTTAGGTGATTTTTAGTTGAAATAATCAGGTCAAGCGTTAAAAAGGAACAAAAATAAGTAAATTTATGAATAACGACCGCCTACTTGTTACCTTAACACTTTTATCTTTACGACAACATGGCGGCAAATACTTCACGTCATCATTTGATATCCAACAAGGGCGTAGTCTGTTTTGAAATTTTCAATATCAGTCCGTTATGTCTGCATTGGCGATTTTAAGGTTCTACTTAAGTCAAATTTTTGGCCGAGTGACACTGGCTGGTCCATAGAAAATGGATAGTATCTATTTTTTAGGTGAATTATTGCAAAACACTTATATTTAAAGCTTTCTAGAGCTTTTCTTGTAACATATTGCATGCAAGTTTCTTTTTTTTGACACAAATAATTTTGAAATGAAATTATTAGTGCAATTGTTTAAAGTATGACTTCAGAATTTAAAAAAAACCTAGTTCAACTGAAAAGGCGTTATATAGTTCATAAAAATTGGCTGAATAGTTAGTTTAACAGTTTAACCTTAAAGGCAGGACAAGCTAGCAATATTTTTAATAATCCATCAATAAACAGAAAAATTATAATAAACTTAAAATGCTTTTAATTTTGCTTATCTTTTCTACTTTTCAAAAAATTTTGCATTTCCGTGATAAATTGCATCAAGATTAGGAAAAAGGTCCAAAAATGTATTTTTATAGTCAATTAAATGAGGGATTTTTAAATTTCAGATTTTCCCCAATTTTAGCCGTTTACGGCAGATTGCAAAAAATACTTATGATAATGCTTTAAAATTAGATGTTTTTTGTTACTAGTTCAATTATCATTATTTTAAAACAGATTTAACACAATTTTGTATTTCCAAATTACACACAGGTACATAAAATACCCATTTTTCTGTTAAAATGGTAAGACCAAACGCTCCCAGGAACTTGTCTTGCTCACATTGTAAAGGAACACCCTAATACCATTTTACAAAAGTTATAATTGACTGACTAATTTCATACAAATAAACATTTTTCCGACGGCAATTCTGGTTGGTGAGCGGAAAAGCCGGATACAATTTTGGTTGAAGGCGACATTAAGATCATTCTACCAAAGTTTGGTTCCATCTGTTTAGCATTTTCAGAGCATATGTACACGGACGACGGACACAAAAGTACGGCAAAAGCTTATGTGGCCCTTTTGTTCATGCAGGTGAGCTTAAAAAATGATTATTTATTAAATATCTTTACCATGGTGAATAAAAGAGTCGGTATTACCCATAGGAGCAAAGAGTATCGAGAAATCAAAGAAAAGACAACACCATTGTTTGGGTAGGGTAATATCAATCTGCAGGAAAGTCATCTTACTTCCGGTTGTCAGTAGATGTTTTTCTCGTGGTTGGAGTGCAGTCTCTCTGACATTTACCCTTTATCTTTTCATTTTCATCCGCCAGCAGAAAAAGCATAGCAAAAGGAGAAAACAAAGTCACATAGAACTGGCAAAACACCACGAATGATGTCGTAGTTTTTTCTATACTTATTCGATATAAAAACTATTGGAGCAGACATTTATATATGATTGACAATTATTTAATAAATTCATCAAAAAAAAATATATGACATTTCTAAAAGTGTTAATGCATAATCAATAATTTAATTTTGTCAAATTGTAAATGTACTTGACACCTTGATGATTTAATAACTTCCAATACATCAAATTTCTAAAGTTAAAAATTTCTTTTAAGATTTATCTATATGATACGTAAAATAAATTATCTGAAACCCACTCAGATATATCAAAAGGTATTATGGCAAAGTGTTCATATATCCCACACACAGAAAAAGGGAACAACGCCCCTACTTAGGTCACATATCAGCACACTCTCATATATATATTTACAATAAATAAACTATTTAAAACCTAAAACAGCAGTCTGGCAACAATATTTAATGTGGGGTAGGCATTCATGCTCTGAGTAAGCGTTTGAGTATTTTAGAGTGGAAAAATGTATCAAAAGTTACATATCTTTAGTTTGATTTAAAGTCTAAAAACGTATTAAGCATGTTATTTGTTCTTTCGTATTACACCTTCCCTTTTTGGTACTACACCTCTCCCTCTTCGATATTTTCGCCTTCCTTCTTTTTCTTTAGTATCATTGCTCTTTCCTGTTTGATAATACCTCTCCTCCTTTTTGGCCCACCTGGCCTAAAATGCCATGTGAGTTTTTCTCATCACTTGGCGTCCGCCGTTTGACATCAATCGTACGTAGGTCCCTTTTAGAATTTTATGTGATGACCCACACACCAATCAAGATATCCGCCTCAGTTGAACCAAGTTTAACATAGGACCTTATGGGAAATTTATTTAAAAATCTTCTCGTCTGAAATTGGAACCAAATTTTGGTGGAATGGTCTTTGGGTGGACCTCTTTCATACTGATTGTATCCGATGACCCCACCAGCCGACCAAGAATGCTGCCTCATGCAGCCGAACTTAGTTTCATATGGAATTCTTTAGTATTTTCATTTAAAGATCTTTTGTCTATAACAGCTTGCTCTATTGTTGTTAAATCGAATGGTTTCAATATCAACGTTGTCTTGGCAACTGTATATCAGGTGAGCGATAACAGGCTTCTTGGAGACTCTTGTTGCTCTTACACCGTCCCCTTCTTCATATTACATCTTTCTATTTCTTGACATTACCTCTTCTCATCCTTGATATCACTCCCCGTCCTTCATATTACCTTCCACTTCCTTTGTATTCCCCTCCCATTCCCTGATATAACCAATCTACCAAATTTTGGTATTATCCACCTTCTCGATATTAATAAATTTCATAAGCAACGCATAAGGGTGAATATTTGGTAAGACAAGACTTTTAACCTTCGCCAGGTGTATATGTCCAAAAAATATATAATTTACATGTCCTACGGTGTGACGCTCATTCTTCAGAGAAAATACAATATTTTACAAGCTGAGGTGATATAATATATTTAAATCTTACATAAATAAACATTCAAAATACAAAGCTTGTGTTAAAACGAATTCCATTCACGTTTGAATATTCTTTTTTGGCAAGCAAATATATTAAAAAGAAAGATTGGACGCTCTCCGGGTGGGTTAGCAATTCTAAAGGTCATAGATTTTGTGCGAAGTATATATATTGAACTAATGCAAGGAAAAACTATTTAACATTCAGGAGCAATTTATGTCTCGGCCAGATTATTTTTCAAGCATTGAGAACATTTTGTTACCCAAATCATATTTTTTCAAAGGGGCAGTTTTTAAGGTTATACTTGGGCAGAATATTTTTTGGCTGAAATCAGGACAAGAATTTTTTCCCACCCCAACCACAAAATCAAAATAAAAGATAATTGATAGATAAAGAATTCTTAAAAATACATCCATAAGTTTGCAATTGTTCATATAGAAGACTCGAATTCAAACAAGTCACGTGGTTCTTGCAGGGCAATACTAGGATGTATATGATGCACTAACAGCTGGCCAAAGTGAGGAACAACGATTTTCCTGATTCAAACAATGGTTTGTCGCAGCTCATATAAGTAAAAGACCACAAAATTATGATCGGATCGTAACCACTTGATCATGTAATAAATGCGTTTTTTTTTCTTTGTTAATTTCCGTTGCAATATTAGGTTAAAACCGTCTAGAAATGTCGTTTGTTTACATTAAAACATCGTATCTGTTTGTTGTTATTTGTGCTCTAATATTGAAAGCTTAGTAAGACCCGCGCCCCTAACGTAAAATCCTGTATCCGCGGCTGTAATGTGTTAGCATATAATAGGGTAGACTGATCTATTTGATATGATATTAAGAGCGGTTAAACTGAAGAACTTAGCAACCAACATGCCTGTAGTCAGAATTTTCAGGGGGGATTCGAAATCCCGCGAAGCGACCTTCACGGCAAGGGTTCTGTTGTATTACGTGGTACAGTTAAAACCTGGCAGGGAAAACAACTTTCTGAGAGAACACCACAGAGAACATCACAAACTAAAAAAAAAAATATACAACCAAAAACATTAAAAACACGCACAATAAGTAGGACAAAACAGCTCTTATCTAGAAAGCCTAGCTTACGTGATACAATCCATGCAAGAGGCCCCTCATGGGGTTTTTGATTATGTGATTACTTGGCCGTTTTTTAAATGAATATTTGATTATTAAGCCAAATATTTCATGATTATTTGATTACCTAGGACTGTATTTTTGATTAAATGATTACCAAGT
>JAULBM010012727.1:0-11618 GCA_032357055.1 Geukensia granosissima
ACTTTCCGGTGGTGTGATACCTATTTTGCCGTATGTCTTATGGACTTTGATTTGTTCGGTAATTGTGTTATATACTTGATTTATTGTAATTCAGGTACTCTATAGTACGATTGGGTGAGTTTCTGTACGATTTTTATCTCCTATGCATGTCCTAAGTAAGCATTGTGGTCAAAGGTGTGTTTTGTGTAAATATTTTGTTATTCTGTTACATGTACATTACTTTTTTGATAAAATTCAGGTAGGAGCAGAATTATTTTACGTATACACATCTTTTATTGGGACGATTTCGAACTATTTACAAGGAGTGGTATTCCACCCTTGTACAAAACCTTGTTGAGGCCTCTAGTTTTTTTTAAATTCCCTTTGGTTGGAATATAGTCTCTTTGGCATTTACCCCATATGATATCATTTTCATATGTTTGAATGAAATATTTTTGACGCAATGAACACTTTTGGAACCCTAATAACTTAAGGACAAACCATTTGAGATATGGGGATGGTTGTTTCAATCTTTTTCCACCAATCCATCATGGTCGATGCTTTTTCTTATCGTTTTCACATATGACCTCGAAAAGCACAATTGTTGTGCGAAATTCGACATTGTTGCCGAAATTATTTGTTAAAAATTAAGAATTAAAACATAAAATAACTTTCGTCTACCTATTGGATTTGTGCAATTCCCCTTTTTCATTATTGAATCGCTTGCGATCCACAATTTATACATCGTCGTCGTCATTGGATGGTTTGGCGCGTCGTATGCGGCGTCAATGATTGATTGATTGTTGGTTGCTTAACGTCCAGTGACAAATATTTCATGCAACAAATATCAATGTAGAAAAGGGGTTGGATGGGGACACAACAGGTCAACGGTTTTTGAAATGCCACTGGAAAAAGGGAGTGATGGTTAGGGACATATAATTTAGCCTTTGTAGCGGCATTAACTTACTCTTTTTCGAAAACTACAAAAGGAGCATTTACATGCATACAAGGAGCGTTGCACTCTTCTAAACACGTCACCCACTATGGTCCACGGCCAGGCTTTCTGTATTATAACCTGGTACCCACTCCCCCCTAACGAGAGGGCCTCCCCTATCCGCCACCTGGGGTTCGCTGTGGGTCGAGCTCTGGAGACCGCTCCGGTGCCAAGCGGCGTCAATGACTTTGACTTCAACTTGCGGGCTAACCATAATTCTACAGTTTTAAGAACGTATTTTTCAATTCAATCAATAAATCGTTACAGCATTTCTAGATGTATACACAGAAAACGTAACAGCATTTCTAGATGTATACACAGAAAACTACGTTAACTCAAAGAAACGTTTAAATTTTCCTTTCATTTTTCCGAATTTGGACACCAAAAGGAAGATGACGAACTAATGTCAAGGAGATCATACTTCATCTCCGTGAGGTACGCTCGCTAGCTGTTTGGTTCGCGTACCATGGAGACGCGTCACACTGATGTACGTGTAACAACATGGTTCGCGTATCAATATGGTTCTCGTACGGTTTGGATACGTGTAGCGAAATATAACCCGATATCCCATTGTTGTGCGTATTCACCGGTGAAGACGCCTTTTACCGTTTAACTGCAACCTGACGAGATAAACACTGGTTTGTTTAAACGACTTTTCAAGAGCAACTTTCACTTCTACATGTTCTACGAAATAGTTGGCACTGTTTATTAGATCAGTTGGTTTGATAAGTGAAAGAAGTCTGTATACACCTATATCTGTATATCGTACGCAAAACAGTTGATACGCGAACTTCTAGCGTTTTAAAGCCAGCTTGTACGCGCACGTCTCCCGAAACATATATGACCAAAAGGTCCTTCATAATTGTTGACTTTATGTTATTAGTATCATATTACTTTTTACTTAAATGAAATTCAAATTCCGCTTCATTTAAAGTATCTTCTTAACAAATGTTTAAGTCAATAAATCATTATAAAGATCCGTCATTCTATCAGGCATAATCTCATACGAAGTCATTTCAATTACTTTTAATATTTGATACGTAAATAATATCTACAAATGTTTATATATTGTCATTAATTTTGGGATAATAAATACAACCCGTCCAATTCCACCACAATCTCTGTGTACATTCGTATGCTATTTTTCTATTCATTAAGGCACTTTCCGATGAGCCATACTACATCATTGGTAACTCTGGCAAATGATGTTTACATATTTTACGCCTGAACACATCTGACGTGTATTTAAAACGAGTCATTGATTTTTCAGAAAGAATTCAACCGTTTAGAATCTTTAAATGGAAAAATAATTATCTATATATAGGCCTAACGTTGAGTCAAGCTATATTTATAAGTTCACAGAATGATGTCAGGACTACGAAAGTAAAAAGGTAGGCATTTTATTCCACCAGACAATCAGATAGCCGTAGAACTGTTCATTATACATTTGTACTCATTATGGTTCAGCTTTTTCACACTATATACATTAGAAATTTTTAAAAATCCATTGAATCCATTGATAACAATACTTATCATAATGTTAATAATAATTCCATATATTAATATGAATATTTCGCCATGCTTACTTTATTTCTGAATATTCAAAAAACGGGCGCATTTATATATACATACACACATGTATAAGTTACTATGGTTAACAGATCAAATAAAGAAACAAAATACTAACAATTAAATTACTGAATATACGTGTAATGTAAAGATTAAAATTTACTCTCATAGTTGAAAAGATTAATGTCACTTGCCTCGGTTTTATAAGTCGATTTCAATCCTTGCATTAAAGAAATGTTAAACAGCCAAATTCATTTTTGAATTAACCAACACTTTCAATTTATGATAAAATATGTTGATTGAATGTTGCTTAACGTCCAGTGGCATGTATTTCATGCATATTCAGGACGAGAGCATATTAATGAATAATGATGATGAACCTTGCTTTGTACTAGACCGACACGCTGAGCCGGGTTTTTAACGTGCTAGCTCACGAAAGCAACAGTCCGCAGAAAGACATGCCACTTTACCAAGACACAAAATTCTGACTATTGGCCGACCAGTCTTTGCTTTTACTCCTTAATTTATATTTAAATATCTTTGTTTTGTCGGTTTGTCCGTGTTATTTATATGCTGTTTGGAACCTATACCTTATGCAGCAGGGATGTAGTTATCACGAGCCTTTTTAAAAATAAAACAAAATTCTTTAATCATTGCAAATGTACAATTTGAAAAAGAATAGCGATATAACATCATACATTCTATTGAGACATTAATTAAATTTTTAAATTATTCATTGAATGTCATTATTCCGTATAACAAAAGGACAAAGGGCATTATTTCGAGATTGTATTGAGAACATTTAAACTTTTTTTGTTTTTGTAAATAGATTAAAAAACTAATCCCTTGCTTAGCAATAAATTAATAAATTTAATATTTTCTCCTAATGTTTATTGTTAACACAGTAATAAATCGTCCGACATACTTTCTTTGATGACAACTCGTGCTGAGGGGCCTGATCTCTTATTATCCCGAGTATCTGAAAGGTGTTATAATATCTTTTGCATAAGGAATTCGAAGATACCAAAGGCGCAGACAGAAATCGTTAAGTTGGAAGACAGACAAGACAAAGCCGGAGTAGAATTACAATCAATATTAGTCACAAACGCTATAGAAGCGGATTTTTATTCACGACAATGGGAGGATGTGCATTGTCATTTGTAAAAACGGATATTTCATAAACGGTCAACCAAATCATGATGGCGACCGAAAAACTTCAGAAGTGATGACTGTAAACTTTGCATCCTTTTTTTGTTTGTATATTGTTATTTAGGAACACTCTAGCCGAATTCGGTGAATTTTTTTAATTGTTCTTCAACTGCGTATGTGTTCTTCGTTTTTTCCTTTAATCACTCGTTCGCGGAAAGTTGGGATTCCAATAATATAGGTTTAAACCATCTACTTGTCAAAATGTTCGTCATAGGTCTGTGTTTTGTACTAAGTTCCTTTATTATAATATTCATGTAAGAGCAGTATCATTTTACGTAAACACGTTTTATTAATCCTCCCTTTATAAAGGACTAGTAGAGATCCCGTTGAGATCTGTAAATTTGTGTTCCTCCATTTTCTGTCTTTTGATTATACTGCAAGAGGAAAGGGACTTGATTTAAGGCATTTTAACAAATTTTTAAATGAAATAGGTCGTCCGAATATGTTTAGTAAGGAAGCAAACCGTAAGTATTTGCTCACAAAAGATATTTTGTAAACATTTCTTTTATTTTAATATTATGCTTGCCAAGTTACCTTGTAGAATAAATTAAATGTTGCATTTATAATTTTCAGTCTTTCTTGTGTGTATTATGTTGGACAAAAGAGTCCATTGAAGAATACCCATGATAATGATCAAAAGTGCATAGTTCAAAGGGGCAGACAATTTCGAAAAAAACTTGTGGAAAGTGAAAACAAAGGCTTGGAATCCACGACCTCTTCGACACAGCAGGAGAGGGGTCAGCGTCTATATAAAGGTAAGCATCTCTTGTTGTATGCGCAACACCCGTCGTGGAATCCTCAAACTCTAACTCGGGCTTACGTCAACTTCTTGTTTTATTACCAGTAACTAGTTAGTATATACTGATAACATATGAACTAACCAATTCGTGATGGCGAACATACATATTTAGAGGGACGACTTCAACCTTGATTGGATATATCCTTGATGTAGTACTTTAAGCGACAACAGCAATGCTCTCTTCGGAAAATCCAGATACTTGAAACAAGCACGAGAGTATCGAATCAACTGCGAAATACATACACGGTAGACAGGGGAAGCAGGAATATTGCAATATGGGAAGTTTACAATAGAAAAGTTGAGGTCATCCCGTTTGTGGTAAATCGTAGAAACAAATTTTCTCTGTTTGTTAATTTCGAGGAATAAATCTACGTATGAAGCAGATTTGGTTGAGTCTGTGGTCTTCTGAATTTCTAGTTCGCTGGAATTCATTTGGTCGAGATGTTCACTAAACGTAGGATTATTCAATACCAAAACAACATCGATGTAGAGAAAAGTAAAATTTAACAATCTGGTCATTTTTTTGGTATTTCGCAGGAGTCTCTGAATGAATTCCGCTTCATACCAGTAAAAAACATGTAGGCGAATTATGATCCATATACAATGTACATGGGTATATCTCCGCTTCAACCTCCGTTCCTTATTAGGAAAACATTGTACCGTTTTGTTTTGTCTTTTCTCTTTTCCATTACTTCATTCATTAACCTTGTCAATTAAAGGATGTTTGCTGCTCAAGTTCAGCCATTTTGGTCATATCTTGGAATTTCGCTGGTTTTATCAATTACAAAGCATTAATAGATTTGCCACTGACCCCCACTTTTCTTTCATAATTGCATTACACACACTTAAAAGTGTCATTTGAGAACTTTTTATGAAATTCTTGTTATTTTTTCTTGAGTTTTAATTGACAAAACCTACTAAGGCAAAACCAAAGAAAAACAAGATTGACCCCATTTCCTGCCAGTTTTCAAATACTCATATCTCCAACTTGACCACACTGACCCATTGACATTTTTAGCTTATTTTGTTGCAACATTTATATTCTGAAAAGCTATCACAGTTATTTGAAAATCGTTTTTCAAAGAGGGTAGCGATCATCTTCAAAGAGGTACAAAGAAATATCGGTGAACGTTTAGTGTGACGTCATTTTAATTAATATCAATGGCAGCTAATCATTTTTTTTAGAAAACGAAAAATTTCACTGTCATACAAATATTGTGTCTATTTTGCTTTTATAGCGAGAACTAGACTTTTTATTTTAAGTAAAACTATACCAGACTGTAGACTATACAGCTTCTTGTTCAGAGAAGAGACGACCAAGATTTAGTCCTTGCCAATTGTTATGATAAATGAAATGTGGTACAGTTTCTATCATATTCTTATTCAGTCAATCGGGATATATTACACTATTTGCAAAACCAATTTCAGGAAACAATCACAAAAAATTAGATTGTTGCACGAATTGTGTTTCTTTATTAACGCCTATCCTATTTCCGAAGTTGCTTTTCTAACATTTAATTGCATGTAATTTAGCAATACTTAGTAATCTAAATTTTGAACAATAACAAATTGCTCTTTTATTTGCAGGAAAGTGTCGGATATTGACAATTTTTATTTTTTTATTATCCATAAATTAAGTTGACACAACACATGAGAAGCCTTCAGCACAGACTGCATTGTACATATAACGTTCAACATGTGAAACTACAAATCCACCTCCGAGAAAAATCATATCGCTAAAAGTTTGAAGTGTTAAGGAAGGAATGGAGATGACACCAAAAAGCTATACAACAATGTATCATTCAAATTATGGCTATAGTTCTTTCGTAAAATTTTCATGACTATGGATTTTTTTTCATTTTACGCTCAATTGTCCCATGGAAATTCGTAGATACCAAAGTGTAGACAGAAATCGTTGAGTCCGAAGACAGACAAGACCATGACCAACAATAGGAAACGAAAAACAAACATAGAACGCAAAACACTACATTGAAAACTAAAGCTGGAGTAACACAAACCTTACAATAACCAGGGTGAGTTCAAACAAAATTCATGTTCGGTAAAGGACATATGTGAACAAAAAAATACAGAACACAAACACGTCGGTTTTCTAATACAAACTGTTTAATGGAATACAAAATACTACAAAAATAGAAAACAAATGCCTATCGTGTGCCTTACAATTTATTACTTTATATGGGTAGAACCTAATTGATATGGGGTAAATTTTGGAAAAGCTGCACTCCAACCACGAAAAACAGGAATTTACAAGGGCATTTGTTTCTAGTATTTTTATAAGTAGATGAAATTCCTTTAGTTGTTAATTAAATCATATTTCAAGTTAAGCCAACTGGTTCGAAAATTATTGTAAAAAGTAAAGTTTTCTGCGACACCTAAGGGTATATAATGGTATGTAGTACTCATGATGTAATACAAGTTATAAGCTTAAAATATTCATGCATTCCGTGACCAAACAACGGCACATGATTCACAGGCTTTGGATTTAACAAAGCTATTTCAGGTCCATCTCAAATCAAGTCTCGTGGCTCTGATAGTATTTTGTCGTACAAGTACATTCCAAAATCAATTGAATTAGATCAGACCAGCGGCCAATATTAGTTATCAAACATATTTCGCACAACGCTCACTGAAAACTTCAGCTAGATTAACACGAATTCTAAAAATCTAGTGTTAGTTCAGGTGTTCCGGATGTGAAAGCAAATTCTGCTCCACTGGTGACACCCGTCGTTGTACCCAGTATACAAAGCCGGTGTATAGTCGTGTACAGTCGCAGTCGAAGTTAGTCACAACCAGTATAGGAACAGATATTTTTTCACGACAGCGGGAAGATATCCATTGTCATTTATGAAATTGATATTTCGTTCCGTTCAACCAAATTATGATGGCGACCGAAAAATGTCGGGAGTAAGGACTTAAATCTTTCCCTGAGAACCCGTTATTTAGTCACTTTCTTGTCAGCAGCAACCCTCTATCAATGAAATCCTCATAGGAAGCACATGCACGGGAGAAGAGTCTCAACTGCGAAATGTATACAGGATTTTTACTACACATGAAAACGAATAGAAAGTTTACAATGATAAAATCGAGGTCATCTCTCTTTTCGTAAAGTTTTGTTCTATACCGCCCTTACTGTCAATTTATAGGTGTAAGTAAAGGTACAAAGCAGACCTTTCTGACGTATCCTTGGTTTCAGTTCGATTGGATAGATGCGGTCTACAGAGTCACCCAATTTAGAACTATTCAGTAAATGAACATCATCTTTTTATACCAGGATGTGAAATACAGCACGATTTTAAAGTAGAGTACGCTTTAAGGTGTTAACATTTTCATAATGAGTAATTTAATGATTATATTTCTGTAAAAATAAAGGTTTTAATATATGTTTTTTACTTTGGAAACAATGACTAAGACGTTTTTCTTTATTTTGAGAGATCAAATAAGAGAGAAAATACCATACATATACGACACAAAAATTAAATACAAAATGATTGATGACAGAACTTTATAACAAATTTTATAACTTAAAAGGCCTCTTTTCTGTCAAATGTTCAGTTTCAAAACAAGCGCATGTCAAGTTGTGATTATATCTCAGTCTATTGTTTTTTGGTAAAGACAAGCAGCTTTTTAATTCATCCTTCAACTGCCGACTCATCGTAAAATAAATAACAAAGTTTGACATGCAGCCTATCAAGCTTATGACCTTTAAACTTTCAATGATTAATAGGATCTGTGTAAATGAAAAGTCGTTTTCAACCTTAAGATTAATGGCTAAGGTTGCCCTATAATCAGATACCATCCATGCTAAGCCATCTTCGCTTGTTTCATGGTCTAACATGTTGTTTAGGTAAGGTCCAAAGAAAAGGTAAACATATATTGATAATCTTGGAATTTCAGAAATAAGAAAAATAATCAACACTGCCGTTATGAGCATAACAGACCTCCGTTCACGAGTTCTCTGTACTATATTTTTCTTGCGAAATGTTCTGTGGCAAAGACGATGTATTATATAAACTACACAAAAGCACATAACTGCAGACAATACTACTAATAATACTGCTGAAACCAATGGGTAATATTGTGTCGCATATAAAAATGCGTTTCTAGATTTTCGCGAGTTTGAACAAGCTTCGGTTTGTATTTTTGTTTGATAATTCCCATCACTAAAGAATCCAAACGTAACATTTTCAGCATTTGCAAATTCCACAGAAAAATGCCTTGGGGAATCAATTCCAAGGGAAATTAGAAAACATACTATGCAACAAATTACGGCAAATTTCGTTTTAAAATTATTTCGCATCCAGTAGGGAAATTTAAGTGCCAATACTTTTTGTATTCCTAAACAGGTGGTGAGCAGAACAGAAACTAAATGAAACATATCCACTAACTGACCGATATGTACATAGATAGCACATAATGGATAAGGTAAAGTTAATGTTGCCGATTCTTTCAAACTTATCACTTTAATATACTTAGCCTGAAACAATGGCTCTAATCCATATGAACAAAAGGCAGTGAGTAAATCCGCAATAGCAAGTCCTTGCATCAATACCGAAGTAGGAGATCTAACTGCGGGTCTGTTCAGTACTAAAAGTATTATGATGTTATAAACAATGGCTATGAACGACAGTATGCTTCCTGCGATTTGTAGATATAAAAGACTGTTTCTAGCGTCGGACTCGATGTAATATCCAATGTGTCCTGGTGATTCCATATTAATTATGTGTTAAAGCTGTCACACTCTTATTATTACGTTATATAATTAAACGAATTAGATTTGCTTTATCACTTTGCATGTTCACACGAAATTGCCTGATGTGAGAAACTAGTTATTATAAAAATAACAAACAATTTCTCCAATGTAAGTGAATTCTTAGATGGAACAACAGTAAAGTATAACACTTTTGTCAATCTTCTGCGATCGTTGTGAAGAAATAAAATTCTGTTAAAATATTCTTATGTTTAATTTAAATTAAAAGCTCTTTTCAGTATCCAATTGAAAAGTCAGGTTCAATATTAAACATCTTGCTTATTCTCTCCACCAATAGTATAATCTCTGATTAAAGTCTTACAACATACAATAGCTGTTGATGATAGTTTTGATAATTTGCATAAACAGTAGGCGTTTTTAGACTTATTACAATGTTCAATAGACAATTTTTTACCATTTGATATTTTGTAGTTAAAGTACGGTATACATGAAAATAAGCTCGAGGAAGTTATTTCATATTTATTTTTAATAAATATAAAATGGAAAATGAGTAAGATATAATTCTGACACTGTTTAATCCCATGTAGGTTTTTTCTTTGTTAAAACATGAACAACGTCGTGATAATCTCATTCTATAATTGCCATTCAAGCTTTCTTTTGTATGTTTTTTTCCCATTGCACAACTAATGAAAAAATGTTCCCGGTCTGAAATCTCCACAAACCTTTAATAATGACGCGATTGTTTTGCGGATTCTGTTTAATGAATTAAATGCGCTGTGTGAGTCAATTTATTTCCGATTTAGCTATTTGATGAAAAATTAATTGAGTAGTCACGATAAAACATGAAAAGAAACGTTAACATGCATTCTGTTTGTCTTTACATATTCCACAGAACTGTCATGACCAGAATTCCTCGACGTGGGAAACATTACTAAGCATTTTTATGCCTGTTTCTGTTTAGAATATTTGAGGGAACTGCTAATGCATAACACCTTGAAATAATGAGAAGATAAACAAACTATTTTCATTAAGAAAAAAAATTAAATCCGTCTAAGCTTTCTTAATAATCCATTTATTCTGCCTCGTTGCACCTGATATAATTCTCATATAATCAATTTCTGCGTAGAAACACTAATAGCATCTGTGACACATTGTTGAGCATGTTTCGTATAACATGTGCAAAATATCATATCTGTAACAAAGAAATGGAATCGATGAAATTATGTACATTTTCTGATATAACAACTGTCGGAATTCCTACAATACACTGTCATATACATAAAAAAAGAATAGTAAAATAAAAGCTCTATCCGTTGAATTGGTCAATAATCGTTTCCTATAACACAAATGAATGCATATATTTATTCCTTCAACCGGTGTTATTTTTTTTGTTTTCTTGAATAATTAATTACGGTTTTTTTTAAATGTATAAATGCTCACAATTATTAGTGCATTTATAAATTTTATATTAAGAAATTCAGAAATTTCTTATACATCGTGATATCTTGTTTTAATGCTGCAATTAATGTGTATAAAAGAAACGTTCAGAATATTAAAAAAAATAATGAACATTTAACTTTTAGTTTTAGGTATTTTCATTTAGCAGTTATTTTAAATAGTTATAATGTGCTTTAGCCTAAGCAAATAAAGATGTCGTTTTATTTGATTTGAACAGTCATATTTAATACCAAATATGGAAAAAGTTCATGAAAGGTTAAATAGTCCTAACACTCTAAAAGTCTGGGAACTTTGAGAAATGGAAGTTTTGAATTTAATCACAAAGTCTCATCAATATTTTCAGAACTATTGTTTTGTTCTTTAAAAAAAAGAAAAAAAAGATTTTTTTTCCGGTCGCCGAATGAAATTTTCTTACTGTAAACAATAGAATCAAAATGTATGCAAACTATTTTGAATTTATAAAAAAACTGTTCAATAAATTTAACTGTTGGTTAGAATATTTCAACAAAAATAAAATTGGAACTTTCTAAAGTTTATGCAAATTAAGAAATATTTCTATTTTTGGTGGTGTTCTTGTACTGTTTAAGTAAAAGTTTTTAAAACTTTTATAAAATTAAGTGCTTACCTGATATCAGAATATAGGATCCACTTAAATACTCGTTTAAAACAATCAACGATCAACATGCCCACTCCTGCCAGACGGATATTGCGATGATTAAAATGATTTAAATGACAAATATATCACGGAATTACTTCATATTTTTTCTCGTTTTTCTCGCTAGAATTTCGTATAAATAATATATCTGGTTAATTACAGACTTTACAATAAAGCTTCAGCTACAATTGCAAGCTAAAAATTCAGATACCCAATCAAGTGAATG
>JAULBM010012738.1:0-11618 GCA_032357055.1 Geukensia granosissima
TCGTTATTGAAGGCGGTAATGGGACTTGACGAGTTTCACTTCGACATTTATTTGGTGGATGGCTATGTCACGTAGCCAATCTTGCCACATTTGTATATGAAATGTTTATAATTAATTAATTTTATTAGTAATACGCCAAACTGCTACAATTCGGGTGGCTCAAAAAGAGATTTCTGAGGATTTGATCAAACGGGTCCAAAATGGGTATAGTTTAGATTTAATTGTCGCTTGAAGTGTAAAATTTTGGAGTTGAGCGACATCCGTGTTAACTTTTTAAGACAGACTTACTAGTATTACTTTGTACTATATCTCCGATGACATACTTATTTATCAACCAATTATCGATGACAACCTTATAATTTAATGAGGGACAATTTCAAACTTAAATAGATGTATACGTGGTTTAGTAATTTAAAATCCAACGGCAATGCTCTTTTAAGAAAATCCTGACACTTGGAACAGGCACGAGAGTATCGAATCATCTGTAACACATAAACCACGTAGGCAGCGAAAGCAGGAATATTGCCACATAATTGTGGAAGTTTACAATAGGAAAGTTGAAGTCATCATATTTGTCGTAAATTTTTCGAGCAATAAATCTAGGTTTGAAGCGAAAAAGGTGAGTCTGTTTTCTCCTAATTCCTAGTTCGCTGGGATATTTTTGCTTGAGATGCTCGCTGAACGTAGGATTATACAATGACAAAACACCGCCGATAAAGCGAAAAAGGTATTAAACGATCAATCAGAAATATGATGGGTTGGGGGTCAGACCCTGGTGTTTTTCTAGCCACAGGAAGTTAAAATGGATTTTATTTGGTAGGGGGTAAAGTGTACCTACGCAGATGGCCACCCCAGACCATTCAGCTGTTGTTTTTCAACGTGCTAAAGTCGTTCTCCAAATGACGTTAATTGAGAATTTTCTAATCAATGGACTCCCCTTTAGCAGGGCTTAAACCTGCAGGCGGATAAATGGCCCTTTTCAACACCCGCAGTTCTCGTGGGCTCGGAAGTTGATAGTTGAAACTGCATCTATCACTGAGCAAAAAAAGTACTAAAGAGCTTATCCGGGCTTCCTGTTTAATGGTGAATAATAAAGGTAACTCCTGAAAATGTATGACTCTATAGATTCCGTAATGGTGTGGTCTCTGGTTCATTGTTGAGGGTCGTAATGGGACGTGTAGATATTTAGATTCGACTGTTATTTGGAGGATGGCTGTCTCATGGACAATTATGCCACATCTCCTATTTTTATTTTAACCTGATTGGATAGACTTTGTTTACTACTTTGTTATTGATATTGATGATATGTTCCCAGTGTCTTAATTCCTTTTTTAAATTTTTTATCATTTTACAAAGTTCTCTTATGAATAGTGAAAGAGATGTAACAAAGTAGCAGAAACAGCTATAGGGAAACTTAATAATGTATTTTGCACCTTTGTCGTCCTTTTTTAAACTTTTTTTCTTTTCTTTGAAATTGTTTAATTCTAAGAACTTTCTGTCTTCGGTGTACAATATTTTGCAAATGTGGGATCTGTGTCGCCATTTTTGATATCAATATTCCCACTAAAATTACAGGTTATTTGTACTTGAATAAGTCCTTGTATAGTCAATATTGTAAACAATCATTTGACGAGAACGCTTTTGTCAGGAAGTATTTCATATAGGACAATATTCATTTTAAGATGTAAATCAAATATAATATATACAATTTATAAGTATTTCCTTTAATTTTACGATCTCAACTCTACGTCGACGAAATGGTACTTAAAATGATTAACCTAGACACACAAAATGCGGAAATCGAAAATCAAATTGAAAATGAAACCTATACAGGAAGTATGATGTATCAAAAAGTGGAAATATGTGTGTTGATGGATGCTTGATTTTGTGTATAGTAAACTTTTTTTATTGTCATTCCATTACTTTATTTTGTATTTGTTGACGAATGTGGGAACTCTGTCGTCTTTTTGGCGATGATATCAATATTCTCAATTAGATTACAGGTTATTTGTACTTGAATTAGTCCTTATAAACGAGTTTCTCTTGGCATTATTATCATTTTACAAAGTTCTCTTATGATTAGTGAAAAAGGTGTAACAAAGAACTAAAAACAGCTATACGGAAACTTGATAATGCATTTTGCTTTGACATTGTTTAATTCTAAGAAATTTCTGTCTTTGGTGTAAAATATTTTGCTAATGTGGGATCTGTGCCGGCTTTCTGGCGATGATATCAATATTTCCAATAAGATTACAGGTTATTTGTACTTGATATAGTCCTTATATAGTCAATATTGTAAGCAATCATTTAACGAGAACGCTTTTGTCAGGAAGTAATTAATATAAGACAATATTTATTTTAAGAAGTAAATCAAATATAATATATATAATATAATAAATTATACAGGAAGTATATATATCCAAAAAGTGGAAAAAAGTGTATTGATAGATGCTTGATTTTGTGTATAGTAAATTTTTTTATTGTCATTCCACTACTTTATTTTGTATTTGTTGACGAATGTGGGATCTGTGTCGCCTTTTTGGCGATGATATCAATATTCCCACTAAAATTACAGGTTATTTGTACTTGAATTAGGCCTTTAATAGTCAATATTGTAAACAATTATTTGACGAGAACGCTTTTGTCAGGAAGTAATTCATATAGGACAATGTTTATTTCAATAAACTTCCTTTAGAAGTAAATCATATATATTATATACAGTTTATAAGTATTTCTTTTAATCTTACGATCTCTACTGTACGTCAATGTAATGGTACTAAAAATGATTGACCTAGTCACACAAAATGCGGAAATCGAAAATCAAATTGAAAATGAAACTTATACAGGAAGTATTATGTATCAAAAAGTGGAAATATGTGTATTGATAGATGCTTGATTGTGTGTATACTTTATTTCGTAGTTGTTGACAGCTTTTCGGTTGAAGTCATTCATCTAGAATTTTTACGGTCGACAACACAGGTGTCATACGATATTTTGACCCCCCGATATAATGACCCCGGGGTCAATATTTCGCTGCGAAATAATGACCAGCCTTATGATATTCTGACCTCCCCCTTATGATTTTTTGACACCCGCGAAATATTGACCCCCCTGAAAAGAAACTGATAAAGGTTCAATTTATCACAATCCTATGAAATTTGTACCCACATGTAGAAATTACATGTTATAAGAAATATTCTGTGTAGGCAAGAGAATATATATTCACCTGTCATTCTTATGAAATCGAGATAATACGGGAAAGGCTGTATATGTAATGGAACATGGGCCACGACCCACAGTGCACCCTCGACATCTCTATGGGACAAACTTTTTTGGGTCACCTAAACATTCAATTAATGAAAAATGTTAACGTAAAAAATTTTGAAACATATTTGTAATTTGGGGTCCTTTTTATAGCCATATGGGATATTTTTACAATTTTAGATTTAAGCCATTCTTAATATAAAAATGCAGATATATGTTCCTGTACATTAAAGTAGATATGCAGGGTACCATAAAAAAAGGTATTTAAATTGCCTTTTCAAAAGATGTGTATTTAGAATAGTTAAAGCTTCAATAAAAATGAAAGAAAAAATAGTAACCTTACCCCAACAGATATTTGACAAAAAAGTTTTTATTTGGTCAACTATTATTTCTTTGCCTATGTGAATTTCCTAATTTTTGGATGGATTTTGATATATTTATTTAGTTTTTGGTGTTATATTGTGTCTTTTGCCCATTAGGGTATTTAAATGACCAAAGAACCTCCATTTTAAAATTGCTAAATTTTCCAATTTTTCTCAATATTTTTAATATGCTTGACATAAGAGTTCTTATATGGCTATAATCTGATGATTATTAAGTAAAGGCAAATACAAGCATTGAATGAGCCCAATATGTCAATCAGAAGTTGATTCTGATTGGCCATTTTCCCGAAAATATGAACCCAACCCGTAATTTCGTTTCATTTTGTTGGCCATGGTCTTGTCTGTCTTCCGACTTAACGATTTATATCTGCCTTTTTGTATCTTTGAATTCCTTTTATTTGATGTAGGTTGCCAAACAACAACCCATGTGTGTAAATCAAACAATAAAATTTGCTTTAAAATGTAAATTACTTTTCATTTAATATATAAAGCATAACTGATCATGTTAACACCATTTAAAAAAAAAATGGCTTTAATATGTGAAAAAGGGGTTTTTATCAGATTTCAGATTTCTGTTAAATTTCAGTTTAAGCAGTTTTATGAGATTTAGAAGTTGTTGTTGATAAATCTTATACTTTTGTTTCAAGTATAAATTTATTGAAATAGTTAAGTATAATATGTTATTTATAAAGCAGTTTTGATAGTCACACTCAATATCTCAGTTATATCTTCATTATACGGAAAATCACCCCACCCTGTTTTCAATGAGATATTACGCTCCATAGTAAAAACATATTTTGATCACATGTGAATAAATATGGAAAATTAGTTATTATCCTTCCCCATCGCTATATCGACCTGATGAACAATTCAGTAAAATTCGTATCGTAGCGTGCGCGTGCAAATGAACTAAACCCCAATATATCAGTTTTTGACCCAAATAAATCAATCGATTCTCCCAAACGTGCATCCAGTATTTAAAGCATTTTTGACATCATGTTATTTATTATTGCAGTTTTCCCATAAAGTTTTATATGATCTTTAGTTTAATAAAAGATTTGTTTCTTATACATGTTAAGGAACAAATGAAAAGTTCTCTTGAAAATTACGTCTTTCCGACTTCCTGATATATCCTGCTGGGACTATTTTCAAAATTCCTGGGAAGATCATTCAAAATAAGTTTGATCAACACAAACCACAAACATTATAAAGGGTTGTAACCTACCTATATTTTATGTAATTTTATAGCAAACTGAAGCAAGTAATCCTACGTTTCTTCTACCCAGCTGGCGTTGTTTACACAAATGACGTTGATGATTTACCTGTGGCGTAATGGATTGCTATTACACGGATTTTTTTGTTTGATGACAAGCTTTTCTTTTCTCTTTATATAAAACGTAGTGTATTTGACTAAAAAGACCTTTTTCATGCAAAAACGATTATAATTTAATACTAAAAACAAAAACTGGGTGCCGTATATTCGTAAATACTTATTTAGAATAAGACTAATTTACTGCGTATTATTGACCCAAAGGAGTATCCGCGGATAAATATCAAGACTTGCACATTATTTCCCGCACATAGTTAGATTTTGAATTAAAGCTTGAAAATTTAAGCATTTTATAAACACTGAAAGATGATTAATTAGTTATCGGAATTTTGAACGCTGAGATACGCTCACTCGCCCCAAAGATTCATATTCGAGCTCACGGGATGATAAAAAAAAAAAAAAAAAAAAAACTCAGATCCAAACAAATCAAAATGTGAAGCCAAATTCGTCGATGGGAACTACTACTTTTCAAGGCCTTTCCGTATTTTTAGTGTTTTACAATTTCAACAAATGCAACAAATTTCTGTAAAACATTGTATAATAAATTTCATTTCAGACAAGTCTGACAACTGGGCTGGTGAATACCCCTGGGGGACAATGTTTTACCAGCAGAGGTATCTACCCAGTGTTTTCAAATTATTGAATTACCAATGTTAAATAAATATGGAAAATTAAGGTATGTTTTAGTTAAAAAAATCTTTATGAAACTTTTTTATTCAAAAGTTTTACAACATAACCAGAAAATAAAAATCTTTATGCAAATTTTGGCTGTGACTCTGCCTTATAATAATTAGACCCTCCTCGTATTCTAAGGATATGTCAACCTCTTACTCTAATTGAATAAATAATCTAAATTCAATAAAAATAGTAAATAAATTTTGAAATACAAAATAACCAATGTTAAATAAATATGGAAAATTTAGGTATGCTATATGTACATTTCAAGGAATAACCTTTTATCAGTAGCATTAGAACCGAAACATAGGAAGTTGTAACCTCCCTATCTCAAGGATATGTCAACCTCCTACATTAATTGAATAAATAATCTATATTAAATCCAAAAAAAAAAAAAAGCAAATCAATCTAAAAGATAAAAATTTTATGAAATTTTTACCTTCCTGTCTTATGATATTTTGATGCCCTCCTCAAGGATAAGTCAACCGTCTTTTTAATTGAATAAATAATCTTAATTCATAAAAACAAATCAATTTTAAAGACCTTTTAGCTCCACAGTAAAAAAGACCATTGATCACACATTCAAAACAAAAATCTTTATGAAATTTTGACCTCCCTATCTTACGATATTTTGACCCTCTTCAAATACCTAGGATATGTCAAACTCATATCTTAATTAAATTTAAAAAATAAGAAATTTAATTCAGAAAGCAAACCGATTTTAAAGAAGTAATCTTTATGAAATTTTGACTTCCTTATTTTATGATATTTTGACCACCTCCCTAAATGAAAGGCTTAGCTCCACATTAAAATATATCATTGATTACACATTCAAATGAATTCAAAGGTCTTACAACAAAACCAAACATCCAAAATCTTTAAAAAATTTTGCCCTTCCTATTTTATGATATTTTGAACTCCTTCACCTAAAATACCTAGGATATGTCAACCACCTCTTATAATTGAATAAATAATTTAAATTCAATTCAAAGAGCAGATCAATTTTCATGAAAAAATCTTTATGGAATATTGACCTCCCTAGCTTATGAAATTTTGAACCCCCTCCTGCCACCTATATTACCTAGAATATGTCAACCTCCTATTATAATTGAAAAAAAATTGAATTCAAATTGCAAATCACTTTATAAAAAGCAAAATCTCTATGATATTCTGACCCCACTTTATGATATTCTGATACCCTGAATTATGATATATTAACCTCCCCTTTTTACATCTTAAATTCAGAAATTGATAGGGAGGTCAATATTTCATAAGGGGGTCGAAAATCATGACACCCGGGGTCATTATATCATATGATATTCTTACCCCGCGGTCAACATATCATACGATTTATTTAACCCGGGGTAACTTTTTAGGGGAGGTCAGAATATCATATGACACCGGTATGGAATATCCGTTTCACAGAAGAAGACGTTTTCCTGTGAAGGAGTTATTCTGTTCCTGGTCCACCTTAGTTAACCCTTGTTTTTGAGGGGTCATTGTTTTTTGTTTTATGTTTTTAATTTAGTTTTATATGTCATGTTCCGTCTTGTTTGTGTCTGTTGTCCCGTATGTCAGGTCTTTCGGCTTTCTTTCGCTTCCTCTTTATGCAAGTTGACATAAATTTTATGATTGAAAATCTTATATTTATATGCTTTCAGAGGACTGTAATTTTATGGTGTAAAAACGTCAAATTGACAAAAGAATAGAAAATGATGTTAAAATGTTTCAAGTCATCAACGCACTGTTTGATTAAAATTATTATATTCTGTACATTCTTTTATGTTTTTAAATACAACCTGCTAGCATTTTAAAAAAAAATTTTCTGCATTAAACACACATTTGTGAATAGCGCATGAGGACTTTTAACACTTTCATAGAGAGTTTCCTAAGAGTTGTTATAAAATAAAATAAAAATATTAGCCGGGCCATGGCTGCCACATTGGATTACACCTGGCATAACCGAACATAATTAAAGAAGACCATCTCAGGACCAATATGTCAAAAATTGCATAAAATTTACTCAGCGGTTTCCAAAGAGCTAATGAAAGTATAAAATTACCATTAGCTTCATGTCAAACAATGTTCGGCCAAACCGAACTTAAATTTTAAAGGGGCCACCAAAGGACCAATTAAGTAATCTTTGGTTTAAATTGGCTCAGTTTTCTCGAAGTCGTTAAGGAAATACCCATTGATATTGGATGGTGGACGATTAAACAAATTTTTTTTTAAGGAGGACCATTGCAAAAAAAAGTTTGGTTCAATTAGCTCACCCGTTTCATAGGAGTTTATGAAAATGTAAAATACCCGTAGGCTTAATGACAGATGACATTCAGAAAAACAAAACAATAATTTAATAAAATGATGCCACCAAAAACAATTTTAGTAAATTCGAATTCGAATTCAGTAATTTTTCTCATATATTTGTTTTTGAAATAATTTCCCATAAGGTCCAATGTTAAACTATGGTCGGCCATGGTGTCCATAATTGGAGTGCTATCGGCAAAACCGAACACAATTTTTGAAATAGACTATATAAGGATCATTCCACAATAGTTTCGTCAAAATTGGCTTAACAGTTACAGAGAGTTGATAAAAATGTAAAATTCCCATAATATTAATGTTAAGCTGTGTTCGGCCGTGGTAGCCATTTTAGATGACGTTCAGAAAAACCAAAAATAAATTTAAATAGCGACCACAAAAGCACCACATCAAAATATAAATGTCAATTAATCTATTATTAACGGCCAACATACGACAGGAGATGCTTCAACTGCGCAGGATGAGGTCATTTATCACAAAGAAAGAAGAATACCCATATGAGAGATCGGAAGTGCTTGGAATCCACGATTTCCTTTACAAAACAGGAGTGGGATCAGGTGGAAGAATCCCCTGTCTTGCGCACAACAACTACCACATAATCATTAAACTCCATTCTGGGTAAACGTCAATCCGGGAAGAGGTCAACCCACTCTTGCATCACCGGAGACAGGTCCAGCACTAGTTGAGACACACCGACACTATATGGATGAACACCTCGACTGCGACAAAAACATTTTAGGAGGGACGACTTCAACTTAGACTGGATCCAGCTTCGCTGTAGTAACTTGCGCGCAATGATCTCTTAAAAAAATCCCGATACTTGTAACAGGCACGAGAGTATCGAATCAACTGCGAAACATAAACCACGTAGGCAGGGGAAGCAGTAACACTGTCTAACGATTATAAATTAGGTAGAAGCCATTTTTTATACATGTGTCAGTTTTGTGTGAAGCCTTCCTCTATTGTCTAAAAAGATATGAAGATCAGGATATGAGGCAGACTTGGTAGTGTCTATTGTGTCTTTAATTTAAAGTTAAAGGTCATTTGAGTAGATGAGGTAAATAAGTAAAGATTATCCACAACATTTTTTAAATGAGAGAACAATATCTATATCAAAGAAGCTGAAATAAAAAGTTTGTGATCATAGGTCTTGACGAAAGACTGCAAGTCATCAAACGATTGGCGAGGAAAGGAGCACAATTAGTGCTATAAAAATGCCCAATGTCTGAAGAAAAACTCGTCCACCAAAATGAACAAACCAGTTGTCAGTTGTATAAAATCTAACAATTTCGTAATAATGAAGTGAAAGATTAATCTAACATTGAATCAATAAACATAAAAACGAGTGAAAGTTTCGAGGCACTGGATGTGCGAGACGATTCGTGAACGGGATGAAGAGAAGAAACGAGGAAATCAAAGAAACAGAAACCATTATCAACAGATGTTTTTTAATACAGAGAAAGAAATTAGAGCAAACCTAGTCAAATCTAAGAGCAATGTAGATTGAACTGAAATTACAACATAACATAAGAGTCTAAAAGTGTGTCAAATGGGAAAAAGGCAGAAATAGAAAAACCAACTGAGCTAAACGCTCTAAGAAAAAACGATAAATTAATATAAATTGGGAATAAAACAAATGATAAATTGTTAAATTGGAGTAATCAATTTCAAGAGAAAAAAGTGGAAAAAGAGGAAATATCGATATTCAACAGGTTAAGGGAGGCAATCCAAAATAGACACAAGGAAAAAAAGAAATCAAAGACATTTTATATATAACATAAAATTTTTCACACTTTTATTTTTGCTTAATGAGATGATTAATGATTAGTGTAATTATAATTTGTCCACTTGGCAATCTTAAACAACAGGTGGTATTAATATCAAACGAGGAACGATAGAAAAATACTTCAATACATATAGATTTTTATCAGAGTATAAGGTATTGAAGTTTTTAAGGTGACAATTGAATATATACCATGCTGAATACATTCATTGCCAAATATTGCATGAAATCACATGTTATATTTTTCGTCCCTGACCGCGACCCTGTGGTGCGGTTGGTGTTATTGCTTTTGTGTTTGACTGTTGATTGCCTTGTATTGTTTCTATATGGACAATGGTTGTTAAATTCGAATATCATCACATTTTTGGTATCTTTTACAGTTTTTTGTAGGGAATTGACATGTGTCTATTATTTAAAGCTTTAGGAACACCAGAAGAAATTTGAGATTTACACGTTTTGGATTGTTGTTTTATAGAGCAATCATACAGTGTATGCTTTTTCTCTTCAGTGGTTTCTTCATGGCAAAAGACGCTATTCTCCACTTAAGTTGGCTGGGTTAGGAAACTGTTTTCAAAAATTTATATAAAACACACTATGAAATAATGAAAAAAATATTTAAAAGTTGATAGGTAGTTAGAAGTAGTTGTGGTTTATTGCGGTTCAATATCTGGTATCACTTTATGCATTAAGTCCATGAATTGCTATTGGAAACTCCAAAATTGCTCAGAAAAACATTTAAACAATATACATGTATGCATCTCTGGAAGTGAAAGATTCCTGCTCAAACTATTGCCGCCATGATAGTGGTAGTATCTGAAATTTGACATTGGTTGTTAAAGGATCCGCTGCAGAATAGTCCAGCTCTTTAGCGGGCACCAACAAGTTAACAAATAATTATTCATAACACTGGTTTATTACCACCAGATGCTAGATTCTGTTTGGAGAGAGCAGGAACTTAAAGGACAGGACCACTAATTACGCACTCTAGCAGCGCTGACAGTGTGACAAGTCTTACGATACGAGAGATTCTTCTAATACGACGACTTGACTATTGTCAAATAGTCTACCAAACTTTGATGCATTTGTTTAAATTTTAAAGTTTTGATAGTATGGCAAATGTGTTTCTCTACCGCTAGATCTTACTTACTGAGTCATCTGTTTGGGTACCCCGATTGCCATGTTTGTTTGTTCCAATGCTCCTAAATAAAGGCTACTCTATATAATAAATATCATACCAAATCCGTCATATATATTCAACATTTGTTAACCGCGGTGTCGATGTCTATACTGGCGAACCAGGAGGACTACAGGGGTATTTACCAGTGCAATTGTCAGACATCAAAATTATCAGATAATTGGTCAAAATATATGGTATCAGAGTATCTCAACAATACGTTGACCTCTTCTCGGATTGGCGTTAACCCGGATTAGAGTTTAAGGATTCCATGACAAGTGTTGCCAGCAAGACAGGAGATGCTCACCCTTTTTAGAGCACATGATCCCGTCCCGGTTTTGCAAAGAAGTTCGAAGATTCCAAGCCTTTGTTTTTTTAGTTTTGTCTTTTAGTTTGTTTCCAATTTGTCTTGTATATTTGAACTATGCACTTCTATCACATGGGTATCCGACACTGATTTACAGTTATTTGAATTTGTTTAAAGATAAAGTCTACCAATTTTGATGAAAATGTTAAGGAGTAACATCTCATCAATAGAATTATGACAAAAACGAAAGAAGTCAAAGACCAAAACATAGAAAAACAGACTAACATTGTTTGTTTGGTTGAATGGGGTTTAACGCCACTTTCAACAATATTTCAGTCATATCGCGGCGGTCAGTTTTACTGTTGGAGGAAGCCGGAGTA
>JAULBM010012759.1:0-11617 GCA_032357055.1 Geukensia granosissima
AGAGAGACGTTAATGACGCCCCGTGTTTAGGAAATGCCACGTCTTAAGCACGTTAAAGATCCCTTGTAACAGCTTAATTTGAGTGGTCATTAGGCGGCCAGATACAAGGATGGTTTGAATTGAACAAGCAAGCTGGCTGAGGAAGCCATCTTGGTTGGCGGATGCCAGCCATAATTCTGAAAGGAACCCATCTAGGTACCATTTAACCAAGGATTGGCTCCAATGGAGTTAAGTTTCAGACGAGAGCAGCTGTCTTGGTTGGCGGATATGGTTAACCGACACAATTCTGAAAGAAGTTCTCCTGGTGACTATTTCAACAAAGTAAAGTTCCAATTGAGGAAGTAGATCCAGACAAGAAGATTCTTTTCGTAAATTTCCATATGGGTCTAAGTAAAACTAAGTTCGGCTGGGGTGGCCATCTTGGTTGGCCGGCGAGGGTATCGGACAGAATTCTGATGGACACCCAACTAGGAATCATTCCACCAAACATTGGTTCCAATTGAGCGAGTAGTTTCCAGACTTACAATCTTTTACCCAAAGGGTTCTATATAACATTTAGTTCGGCTGGGTGGCCATCTTGGTTGGAGGTTGGAAATGCTGGACACAAGTTTAGAAGGAGACCACCTAAGCATCATTTCAACATAGTGTGGTAAAGATTAGCAAAGCAGTTTCATAGGAGAATATTTTTGAAATTCATCCCCCTTTTTTTCTATTTTTTAGCCTGGTGGCCATTTTGTTTGGAAGTCGGGGTTATTGGACATAATTTTAGTAAAGAACCACTTAAGGACCAACCAAGTTTAGCTAAGATTGGCTTAATACTTTCAGAGGAGAAGATTGTTTTTTCATCTTTTTTCTATTTTAGCCTGGTGGCCATTTGTCTAAAGGTCGGAGTCGTCGGACACAATTTTGAAAGAAGACCACTCAATGACCATCCCATCAAAGTTTGGTCAAAATTGGCTGAGCGGTTCAGAATACGCGTAACTTACCTTTTGGAATGGATGTGCTTTTATTGATTTTGAATACTGCTTTCACTTTATTTTCGTTACGTTAAAATGTACTCGTGTCCTAAGTACACTAACCGTTTTACACTGGTGATGTTACCCTTTTTAAAAACTTTTAATGATTAGCTGTTGTTTTGCGGATGCATACAACTTCTATACATAGGATACAATGTAAGCTAGATTAAGTAATGATACCCATTGATACCCATAAGAGATGGCAAAAATATAAAATAAAGTAAATTAATCAATTTCGCATATATTTCGTTCAACCTAAAAATTGACAAGGTGAACTATGACTATAAGTTACGAGTTCATTCAATATAAAAATAGCAGATGTGACATGATTGTCCATGAGACAGCCCCCGCCAAATGACAGTAGAATTTAAACTTCTACAGGTCCCATTACGTCCTTCAACAATGAACCAGTCCATACCATAACGGAAGCTGTAAAAGGCCCCGAAATACAAAATATGAAACTATACACGGAACACGACAATCGACCTAATCTAATGCAAAAATGGTGAACATATAACAATAAATGACTAATTAAATAACGACAACCACTGGAATGTTAACTGAAAATGTAAGCTGCTCATAGAGGGGTTACCCTATTCATTGGAGATTGCGTCACACTATCTTCATGTTTTTATTTAGGCTGAAGTTTTTTTCTGTACTTCTCGTTCTGTATTTTACATTTTATTACATTTTCCTTAAAAATACATAAATATTGTAAATCTTCAGATACAACATTCCATCCTACCGAGATTTTATTTGGATTGTTTATTTTTCAAATTTATATTTTGTGAAACACGTTATAATAATGATAATATAACTCGAATGATTCTATAATTGATATATATAAATTGGTAGATTGGTCAAAAACGATTATTTCAGCTTTTTTTGTGTTTACATTGATTTGTGTGTGAATTAATACAACTCTAACTGGAACCTAATTAATGGTTTTTTAAGTAATTATTGCTTAAATTATAATGCATATAAATAACATATCACCCCTTGCACTGTATGAAAAAGTGCCCGGACATGTGTATGATATTGTGGGTCGGCTTATCACATTTGTAGCTTAAATTTCTGTTCAAATGCATGTGTGAAAACGAAAAACCTATATGAAAAACAGAAATTATGCATTATTGTCGTAAGGTACTCTCTTATTGGATTTGGTACACTCTTGTATCGTTTTATAATGGGTCTTTTACAGCTTTCGTTGATCTGACCTTACCTTTGGCCTCTATGTGAGTGAGGGTTGGGATTCATTTTTTACTCCACCACTGACACAAGTCAGGAGTCGAGGTCATTAGTTCTTTCACAATGTTATTAAAACATTGAGGTAGAAGTTACTGAATTTTACTTATACACGTTTTATTAGTTTAGGGCTATGTAGAGCTCGTAACAATGGATGTGATTCTAGTCTTGTTGAAGGTCCTGTAAGGACCTCTAAATTAAAAAATTCCCTTCGTTTCTTACGATGATAAATGTCTCCTTGACATTTACTGCATATCTCTTATTTATATTTTCTAGAATTTTTTGCTGTATTAAATTGATCTCTTGTTTTTTCCAACTAACAAAACAATATAAAAAAACTTTTAAACATCAATAAATGAATAAATAAATTTATGATTATTAGAGATTACATTCAAATCCGTTTTAAACACTTATAACTTTCTAAACTTTGCATATGTTAAAGAAATACAATTATGAAATGAGAACTCTTCGGTGGATAGTTAATTATGAAATTTAATTTATTCTTGTCCAATTGGAATTTCTTTCTCAGCACTATCAAATCAGAATGAATCTGTGAAACAGTTTAATTAAAGACCTTGATAATGATGAAATGCGGATTGGCTTAGAAGTCATGTGATTGACTCAGACTGGCTTCCGTGCACGGTTTATAAAGTGAGTTTGGAGACATACTGACAAGATTTTAAGTGAAAAACTGGAATCATAATATATAAGGTAAGTTGAAATTGAAATTAAACAATTTATGAATTTGGTATTTGTTTATGCACTGATAGTGATTTAATTTGCACTCTGGGCCCCGTTTTTCACAAGTTCATCACCGTTTCAAACGTCGGAATTTCAGTAACTTATCAGTTTTTTAAATGAAAATTTGCTTTCAGGCTCCAGTGAAGAAATATTCTACTTGTATTATTCAAAGTGTTTTTAATATTCGACGTTGAAAAAGTGTTTAACGGAAGATTTATTTTTTTCTTTGCATCTGTGATATTTTACATATTCAAGAGTTTCAACTAAAATAGCAAACTATAAAACATTTGCCTGTGGTTGTAGAAAAATCACATATTAGTTTCAGTTGCAAGTCTTTATATTGTGAATTTAAAAATAAAAAAAATGCAAGTGGTTGCAAGAGAAAATTTAACTCCTCCGCTGCAAAGTAAATAACTAATGCAAATCCAGTTGGTTACCATTTTAGCACTTTATGGGATTAGGATCGAATCTTCAAAACTACATGGACTCAAAATTCGTACGCGTTCCTGTAGATATATATTATAAGAATTTAGGCGCTATTCATATACGGGTCAAACTTTTGCAAAATTTGAATTCTTTGAATGCATATAGAATGCATACATATAATAAATGGCAGTGTCTCTTACCGATACTAAAGTTTGGAATAAAATAAAAAAGCAATAGAATATGATTAACCAACCAAAGGTCGGACACACATTCATATCAACAAAACAATGAGAAGACCTGAAATATGTTGTCTGTTTAGCCGTTAATTTAACACATTATCATTTCATTGAAAAACAAATTTCGGCACAGCAAATTGAAAATATCTTGCAAGTTAAACAAGTATAACATATATCGTTGAATTTCTAATTTTTGCCGCAAATCCCCCTATTGTTGATTTAATTTTCCCATTATATACCGTGCAATATTTAATATGGACTGTGAAAATATAATGTCCAAAATAATATGTTTTCATGGCAAAATTTGTTATCTTTAGATTTATTTAAAATTATATGTGCAGGCAAATCATTATCTTTCATAAAATCTCAACAAATGTAAAATACGTATAACAATTATGACAGTTGATTTCTATCATGTATAATATTCGACCCGATTTAAAAACGAATAATATTACCTCATAAGGTGAGAAAAAATTGAAATTTCAACAAGAGCTCTGCGTGCTGAAAAAATACAACGATGTACTATTAAATATGATTAAATACTTCTTGATGTCAATCATAGCAAATTTCGTTCGGTGTCTTGTACTCCGTGCACATTGATTTTAACGATTTTTTTTTGGGGGGGGGGGGGTTAATATGACAGTTATTCATTTAACAGTTTTTAATACTTTGTAAATACTGATATAAATAGGAATATATTTAATGGTTTTTATTAGTTATGAAAAGACAGCTAGTTGTTTTTATGCCTGTATTAAAAAATTTAATACTGATACATTTCTTTGAAATAATGCTTTTTTATCGTACTGCAACTTTTTTGTACCAAATTTTTTCACAACTTCAGTTCCCATAAAGGGGTCAAGTGAAGTTAAAGTTATCAGACATTGATCACCATATTAATTTGAAGATTCCCGAAATACACAAATTTTTTTCAGCTATTCACCAACTGCAAATTTCAAGTAAGTCGACCTTTATAAAAGAATATTATTATTATTTACTTATGGCTTTGCTAATTATCAATGCATTCTTTTATTAAAAAATTATATCGAGCTAATAGCATATTATAGGGAAGCAGGTAAACTGGACCTTGCTACAATAAATTGTCCATAATTTGCCCATTGATTATATTTTTTAAAAGAAACCACCAATTTATTTTTGTTTCGATCCGCTCCGACAACAGTTTCGACTTGTGCCCTTTTGCCCGAAATCTACAAGTTATGCAAATTTAATGCAAATTTTAACAAATGAACCATCCAGCTGCATTTTATCCATTGTTTGAAGGAAGTGAGACCGACTTTTTTCAGTTTGTCATTTCCCATTTAAAAATAAGTTGGTCCTTTTTACGGAAATACTAACAAATTAAAATAATAATAGGAAGTTCATATAGTAAAGGATTAATCGCGTTTGCAACTAAAACATCCGTGATCTTTCTTATTTGAACACGTGATAAAATTACGGAAGAGTTATAAAATAAGACATTTAATGCATACTATATTAACAGTAAAATGATGATGGGGTCAAATATGCATCATATATATAGTTACCACAAAAGATGTAAAAAGTTCAACTATTCATAATTGGACCGAACAACGATGGGTATTTTGAACCATTTCAATTAATTAATCTGTTTTAAAGATTTAAGATTTAATATGGAACATGAAAGTAACTTTTCAAGACGGTATTTGCTGTCAGTGTTTTAATGGCAATCAAAGTAACAAATAAGGATAAGAAATGAAAATAAAGAAATTAAATGAATTGAATAAAATTCTTATATTAGAGAGGGAGAAAGAGAGAGAGGGAGAGAGGGGACTGAACCTCAAAACCAGAAACACATATATATTCAAATGTACAGAATGTTCTCCACAAGGCCTTAAGCACTTGTGGAACTTCACCTCTCCTGTATATCCTTAAATATAACACGATATTTCCAGTCCTTCTTTTGTGCTTTAAATGTAAAATGGCAATAACACTCTTTCTAATGGGCTTTACATGTAAAATTATAATAAATGCCAATCCTATTTCTTCTGGTGGGCTCTAAATGTAAAATAACGTTCCCCCGCTTTCTGATGATTTTAAATGTAAAATGGCAATTCAACTCCTTCTGGTGGGCTCAAATGTAAATGTAAAACTGTGAAAGGAGAATCCTACTCCTGATGATGAGTTTTAATCCCATTCCTTCTGTTAAGCGTAAATTTAAATTAAAATGACACGATAAGGACAATAAACTATATTCCCTGTTGTGGGAAATATACATAAAGCATGTTGCAAAGTAAATTCGCTTGCAATCCAGACCCTTCCTCGATTTTGTGGCAACGACTACGCACTTTAAACCAATCTTAAAATATCAGAAAACATTCGGTATATCTGGAGATACTTAATTTGGAAGTTTATCAAATACATTTACAAGGGGACAACTATTCCGGTAAATATTCACAGTTATGCTGAGGGCAAACTCAAAGATGAAATCATTCAGGCCCTCAACACGGGAAATAATCAAACAAATCTAATGACTGAACTGTAAAAGAAAAACAGACTGGCAATGTAGTATACATGTTTAATTTGTGGAAAGTAACAGTTAAACTTTTATTTTAAGGCTAAAATTATAAACGCAAATTGAAACCCATAGCCAAACAAAGTCACAGGGATAAGTTTCTTTAACGCGATTATTTTCAAACTTATTTCAAAATATTCAGGGAAATTGCGAAAAATTCATTATAACGTTGCTTCCTCGACTTTAGCCGCTGCAGTATATTGGTATTTTGTTTTCATCAGCATTCAAAATCAAAGCATTTAATGGAAAGATCTTAGCCCCTTTAGGGGATAAAATGGCCAGTCCCTTATAGGTATAGGTAATGAATGATTGTTGAGGATTTTTTTGGTACAGAACAAAATATTAGTAAAAAAGACCAAACATGCACACACGCACAACACAAACTTGATGAGTAAAACCATCAGAGTTAAATAATAACACCTAATTACTCCATTAAATCAGTTTCATGTTTTCTGTTGTGTAGTAAATCAGTATTCGTGTTTTTCTCTTGTGTAGTTTATCATACGGTCGTAAATTTTCTGGAATTCAATTTTAATATGAAATAGTGGTCATTAAGCCGCTTACGTTCATATGACGTCAAGTCCAAGTGTTCTCGGAAGATCTTGTACACTTGACACTTAATATTTTAAGTATCCGAAATTTATTTTTATAGACTGTTTATGATCAACGTACTAATCTTTATTGTCTTAGCCCTTCTTAAAAATCACCAAAAGAAGAAAACAAACTTAGGTCTCGGACTGCCGAAAATTCGACAAATGAAATTCTACAAATTTAAAATAAGAGATAACTATAAAAGTTTAAGTTCACATTGACTACCGTTATGTGTAATTGACATTTAGGATATATTTGGCTTTATTACCAGTGTTAACTATGTTACCGAAATTCGACTAACATTTTGTGTGCATTGATTTTGTCACTGTCTGGAAAATCTGTAAATTTAATAATGTTTGATGCAGTTAACATGGTCTTCAATGTTTAGGCCCCTATCGTACCTGATTAAGGTTGATCCAGAAAAGCGCTTTGTAAGCAGATAAAATGTTAAAAATTTAAATAAGGAATGGATTTTCGTCTTCCATATCCTTTATTTTTATAAACATGATTGTGAGTTACTTAAAAACTTTAAGACCCTATCAACTCTTTCAGATTTTTCAACACAACAACGTGAATGAGCTTATTTAAGCAAAGCATTGTATTCATAACCCTGCAGAGCTTTTTTCGTCGTTTGAAGTTTTTGTACTTTAATCCACATCAGTTTGAAGCATTCATGACTAATTTAGGTAACCTTGTAAACTATATTAGTACTTATTTGACATCGTTGCTGTCAGTAATTATATACTTTTTGCCAGACGACTAAGTACTTATACATTTTTATTTATTTACTATATATTTGCTACCGTTAATGTAAGTGTCTAAGGAAAACTAAGCAGTCGTTTTGATATAAGAGGGTCATCGAAGTCAACAACTTGAATTTATCAAGGGTCCTGTTTCAGGAACACTTATTATTAGAGATAAAGCCTGATTAATAAATTATGTGTCCTGGGCAAATAACTGCATATATTCTGGCTTCAACTTGATTATCTTTAAACTTAATTATATACGTACATTTTGCACGTACATCGTTCGTCCAATGTATACATTTTCGCCGAAACAGAACTAGTAATTCATTTTGAGATTGATAACAAAAAATTGTAGTATGTGCATGTGGAATTTTATTTGAAGATGAATCTTTGACCCAATGATCTTTTAGAACAATGTTTCTTTTATATGCATGTTTCATCATAGCTTCGTCAAAATCTGATAACCACAAGAGAAAGATTAGAGACATAAAGATATCCACAGTTCTACAGATGTCTTATTTATTTATTTTGCAAACGTTCAGTTTCATTTTATAATTTACAATGATAGACTTCTTTAATAAATTGGTTGTTACTCATAGCTTAACGGAATGCTGTCAACAAATTAACCATTCAATAATTTACTATAAACATCCGTTAAAATGAAAATGGTTTTTAAGGGTCATACCAACAGGTGATCAATTTATTTGAAATTCCATAAAGTTAGCCTTGCAGCCGAGATAGATGAAAAGGCTTCTATTTCTTAACTCCACTCCAAAAAGAATTTGAAAACTTCTTGACATAACAATTGTTCTCACTCTCTGACTTATATAAATTAACTTCATATTTAGTAATCAATATAATAGTAATGATTTTGAAAATTTACATATCCAATGGCTGTCCAGGGGGGTCCCAGGAGTGCCCGCTCCCCCCTTTGAAACGTTAAATGATGATAAAAAAAGAAAAAGTACGGGGTAAATTTTGGTTTGATTTGCATAAGAAATCGAGAAAATTGATGAATTAAAGAGTCACAAAAAGTGCCCCTCCAAAAGTCTGGATCCGCCTCTGATATTGGCTTAGTTTTTGTTGCAGTGTATGGCAGGAGCTAGGTGATTGTATTTATTAATTAATAAACTGTCGAATCAGTTATATAATTCTTAGTTGGAAATTTTATCAAATAAAATCCTAATATTTTCGAAAGGTCTTTTTGAATATTTAATCGTATATATGTTGGCCAATACAGACAAAGAATCTGTATTCGACGAGGTTCTGCGATTTTTTCGTCTTCGTACATTTCTGTATTGTATGGACAGACCATTTGTCATTTTTAAGTCAATTAAACTCTATACATGCCTAGAAAATATAAAATGCCTGACAATTTTCAGTTGTCTATTAAGAAAATTATGTGGCTTCTTATGTATCTTCTATATTTATCTAACATTATGTATTTATGTATTTCATTTCAGAACTACTATGAAGATTGTTTAAGATGCCAATATCAAGAGCCGCACAATATTTTCGGGAAGAAATTTTGAATGCCGCAACATCGAAATTAACAAACCATGAGAATGAACACGACTTGAAAACATGTACATCCGACAAAATAAGCTACGCTTCAGCTAGTGATACGATGTTTGACGAAAGGTTTGATTCCGTTCGAAGTTTATCCGAGGACAAAGATGATTATATGAAAGACTCAGAAGAAGGAGACGACAGCGTTTTCTACGATTCCGAAAGAGGCCCTGAACCGGGCTTTATTTGTCTTCAAAGTGTTCCATATCCATTATTATCACCAAGATCCTGTTATTCACAGTCGAGCTCAGATAACATATTCTCAGACATACCGTTAGACTTACGACAGAGGAACACTCACTCTTTCTTTGATAGTGAATATGATGGCAAACACGTTTCAAAAAGCCCTCGTCGCGTATTTACAAATAGCCGGGAACGATGGAGACAGCAAAATGTCAATGGAGCATTTGCAGAATTACGCAGACTTGTCCCAACCCATCCTCCAGATAAGAAATTAAGTAAACATGAAATATTAAAACTAACTATTAAATATATTGGACTGTTGAATAATGTATTAGAATATCAAAAAGCAGAAGATAGAGATGCCATAAAGCAAGAGATTTCCAGTGACCCAGAAGACAATCATAACGCTGAACAGAATGGACAAAACACGGCACGAGCATTTTGGGAGAATAATAATATTCTTAAGACCCGTAGTGTAGATAGCGACGATTCTACATGAACCAAATGAAGGTTTTGTAGTTGAAAATTTATTTGCTTATATGAGACATTCCTTCAAAACGGAAAACGGTGATATTTATCGAGAAAGAGGACTAGATATAGTCCCTCTGTGTTGTTTTTGTTATTATTGAAATAAATTAAATTGAAATATATACCTATTATCTTCTTTGCCAATATTTCAAAAGAAAAACGACATACAAAATACGTCCGATGTCTTTGCTAGTTCATTTAAAACTGTGTGATTGTATTACGAAAAATACACCAGTACAAAGACATATATTAGGCAATAACATATTGCTTCCAAATAAAAAAGTTAAATGGCATTGGTTGATGATGCAGAAGAGTATTATGTATTTGTCTATTTTATAACATTTCCGCCGAACTAGAACACAAACTGAAATTTATGGTCTAACACACCTGTCTCAAAACTATGTTCTGAATCCCAGTTGAGAACCTTGAATTTCAAAGTTTCTGGTAAATTTAATTGAACCGAATTCTCTAAGTTTCTACTAATTTGACATTTTTGTGACAACAATAATAGATAAGCGGATGAGATGTAAAGGCAAACTTACAGGTCTTACCAAGATCTCCATTGTTTTGTATGCGTTCAAAATAATTAAACCAGCCGTTATGGATCTATGATTTAAAATCAATTGTTATGATTCAAAATGAACCGTAATAGATAGCTGTTATAAATATACTACTCAAAAAAGTTTTGCAACTCTTGTAAATTCCAAAATTTTGCAAATATTGAAATTGGGTTATTTAAAGTAGGTACATCAGAAAAATTCATTTCAAGACATTGTTGTTGAGTCTCTTTTTGCGATATTCATGGAATGACACTGATGATGGTTAACGTCAGATTTGACGTCAAATATTAAAACTGAATCAAATGTCAGACGTTTTAAAAAATACAGGTAACATTCAATGGCTCTAGAATAGGGTAATTTTTTTAAGCTGCGCACTGTCCATTTTGAAAAATTATGGTGGTGCGCCATTATTTTGGCAGCCTGTTGTCGAAAGAAGCCCTAGAAGGAAGACTGTAAAGACAACCCCCTTTTATCGGCGTAGGCCTAATCTAAATTGCACGCTACCAATTGATTAAAAATGTCTTATTTGATGAATTGTTGTACCACTGAAGCCTTTCCTACTGAGTTATATGCCTCAATCCACTTTCTTTCGAGCAAAAACAAAAGTTTAGTTCTGGAACTTGTAAACGGTTTCCTACCCAAGTCCACTTTTAAAGGACACAGCTCCTTTTACCGTTGTTATCAACTTTGCTGATTCTTGCAAAATGAAGGCAAGGCGTTTGGATAAAAATGGGTAAATATAAAAAATTTAACCTCCGTTGTTACAAATGCAAAATTTAAAAACAAAATCAGTTAAGTTCACTGACGTAGAACGGCCTCATCACAAGTCTATGCCGAACAAGTATTGAAAAATTCACTTCATGCACGTTGTTATACAACAATATGTTTTCCTTCATAGGTTTTTTTTATCTGTTCTAGGTTTAAAGAAATATACAATAATGCCATGTTCCAAAACATTTTTGAGCGCAGAAAATTTGTGTCTTATACAATCTACATTTGATATATTTATCAATCAATTATTGGACCAACCGTCCTGTATCTAAAAATAAAGTATTTTTTCTTATATCTCACAAACCGTAAGACATAAAAAGAAACTCTGGATAGAAAAAGGGTTCAACATAGCCAAGATCCCAAGCAACAGGCAAAATCCCTAACAGGCCGAAAGCTACTTCACTTTAATTAACTCCCTTTTAAATATACATGAGGTGAACTCTTCAAAATCGTGCAT